>JALLPH010000914.1:0-13617 GCA_036939855.1 Cyclotella choctawhatcheeana
GGGGTACACTCCCAACACTAGCCTGGAAAAAAATGGGGGGGTACACTTTTGGTTATAGGGGGGTACACTTTGCAGCACCCCACTGTACGTGTGTGCGACAGAGGGGAGAAGAGAGATTGGATGCATCATTTGAATTTTTGTTCAAACAGAGAATCTGCAGCCAATCTATTTAATTCAAATGTATGCAACCTTCATTTCTGAATACTTTATTTATCATCTGCGTTGTGCCGCAAACAACTAACAACTCAGGTGCACCTTCCAATTGATGTTGTGAGTGAACGAACCATGCCGCAAGCAGGAAGCCCATCCTCACTAATTTGGGCGGATGGCCAGCCCTGAAGGAATGACGAGTGAGGCTAAACTGTTGAGAACTGATTGTCTATTTCAACACTCGCAGTGATTGAACTGAAGACTGTTGCCATCAGTGATGAGCAACTCATAAGACCTTTCAGCGCTTGTTTAACTCTCGAACAACAGCAAAGGAAGAGTTGATTCATCACCAATTTGATAACTTGCAGGAGATCGATTGAATACTCAAACTCAGAGAGCTATCTATTCTTTCATTTCTATATATAACTCAATATAGCCAGAGGGATGATGAAGTCTCTCGTCTCACTCCTCCTCCTATCAACAACACTCGAATGCAATGCCTTGGCCAACATCAATACTCAAAGAAGTGACAACAGCAACAGCAGCAACCGAGTGACATCATCAAGCAGGAGGAATCTCGATTCCAAATCGGGTAAATCGGAAAAGAGCGGCAAGGGCGTGTACCACCCCGACTTGCACCATCACGGCTACCACCCGCATCATAATGGGGGCAAGGCCGACAAAGTATCGGGTTACGGCAAGAGCGGCAAGGGAGAATACAGCAAGTCAGCCAAGGGGGCTTACATCATGGACGATGACCATTCGCATGATGATGGGTATCATTGGAGTGGAGATGACGATGACCATCACACTCATGATGACGATGACCACACGCACATTAGTGAGGATGGCCAGTATGATGATGACATCTTGAATATTATCATGGGAGATGATGACCATGATGATGGACATTGGTGGGGCGGAACAAACGACGACAACATGACACACATGGATGATGATGACTTGCACTACTACGGCAAGAGTGCCAAGGATCACAAGTCCTCAAAGTCTCACGGCAGCAAGGGACACAAATCCGCCAAGGCCAAATCAGACAAGGCACACAAGTCCGGGAAAGGTCATCATCACGGCCACCAATGGCATGCCCATCACCCGGATGAACACGGTCATCAATGGTACGCTCATCATCCCGACGCTTCACACGATCACGATGACGGCTGGTGGTCCGATCACACTCACATGCCATCTCCCGCACCCACTCCCTGCGGCAAGGCCGGCAAAGATTGTCCCGAAGAAATTGAAACTCCCGCACCCACCATCAATTGCGGCAAGGCCGGGAAGGATTGTCCACCCAAACCGGCACCCAAGCCTCAGACCCTGCCTCCCGTATGTCTTACCATCCCATGTTCGATTAACGGTGTACCCGTCTCTCCCACGGATTTCATGACCGAGCAGCATTCGACGGAGCCACCGGTGCCTTCGCCCATTGGAAGTATAAGTATGTTAACCACGGATCCTCCCGTGAATTCAGTGACAACGTCAGCCACAGAATACGTCACCACCGAACGAACCGGTGGAGACGAACTACCCACGGAACTTGTACCCGTCACCGTTGCCCCCTCGACACCCACCGAAACCAAGTATCCCACATTCGTACCAAGCTATTCACCCACAACCAGTATCCAGTATTTAACCAGCGAATCATCATCGTGGTTCCAAACAGGGAAAGCCTACGAAGTCGATGCCTACACTAGAGCGAGAATGGGTGATACTCAGGAGGCGGCGTTTGCCTTTGCTACTTCATCCGAAGAGGATAATTCATCATCATCGGTGGATAATAGTAGACGGTTGTTGAGTGGTTTGATTAGTTGTGTTGGTGTGTTAATAGGTTTATGGCAGATTGTTTGAAGTATATATATGGCGGGGATATTTATGGGATGCAATGAGTTTTGAGAGTTATATGGAGCCGAGAGGAGGGCCCATTTATTTATGTTATAGAATTGATACAGTGCCAAAAAGAGCATTGTTGTTCAAGTCTCATTAACTGTACGAAAATAATCACAAGTAAATAGTCAAGAAAGACTTTCACTTATATTCTTTCATCTAAACATATGTTCCGCCTAGTACAATTTGAATGTCATATTCGTACTTAGTTTCTGGATCAATGTGACCGTGACCTCCTATAATATGAGCTCACGTCGGTAAGATCATGTTTGTTAAATGGACAACTTATTTCTTACATTTACTATCTCCTACCTATTTCAATTGGAGCCATTTAAAGAGCCATGTTTGTTCACATCGATTGCTATTATTCACTAAATTTCTAATGATGTACTATGAGTCGTACGAATTGATATTCTGTTTGCTCGTCATTATTTCATTATCTTGCGGTTGGCACATAACTTGGATAATAGGTTGGGGCCCCCGTTGGCTTTATACGAGAGAAGGAGTTGTAGTATATTTTGTAAATGAACATCATCAGATTCAAAATGAATAATAGCAAAAACAATACATCTCCACTCACCGAAGTTGAATTGTTTTGCTCTGATACAGGATTATTCGTCGGAAGATAACTAGGAGAAGTGGTTGGGATATAACTAGGAGAAGTGGTTGGCCTCGAAACAATGGTAGGACTCAGAGATGGCACGTAACTTGGCATCTGTTGTGTTTAATGCAATTGAAATAATTTGTTAACGGCTAATTGCAAATCACGAGTATGTATGAACTCAACGAATGAACTCACTTCCTCTACAATTGATGGACTTTCACTTGGAGAAAGTGATATATCAGATGTCTAATGGTGCATACAGATATGATGTTAAGGTTGAAAACAGTGGTAGTGATAATACAAGTCGTATAACGACTCTCACCTCAATGGCACGTTCAGCCGCGGGTAGCGACTCAATCACGACATTATCAACCCAGACAATGCCCAATCGTCCAGGAGGTGATGGAGGAAGTTGCGAGACTGCAAACATGTTATATTGGTAACTCAAATCAATTGTGTGAGGTCCCGGAGAAATACCGAGCGTAACATCGGTCCAACCTTGTGTGTCAACAAACTGTGCGGCAGCCTCATTATCAATGTAAACTGCAAATATATCTCTTGGAGGTTGCACGCTAAAAGCACATTTCCATCACAAAATGAACAAATGAGAAATCGCATGTTGAGTAAATACAATAATAGGCACCAACTCTTCTCATTTCTTACCTTGCATACACACGAAACTTCAAAACGCCTCCACTGAAGTTGTCGTCATTTAAGGTTAATGTAGCATTGGAACTCAAAGGATAATCTGAGGTTTCAGTCTCTAATTCAGGACTCTTGATAGAATAGTTTCCTCCATCTGACTGTGTTTGATCTATTTCCCACACACCATCTCCAGCAGTTGACCATAGTGGCGTTGGAAATAACCCCTCTTCAAAATCCCAAGACAGTTCAGTAAACTCCGTTTCATTTGAGTAGCGCTTACTCTCCGGAGCGTTTAAGGTGAACGTTATTGCATCGAGCCACACTTGTCCCAAATATCCATCTGATTCCGCCGAGAGTTCGTCCTCAGACAAACTGCCCGGATTCTTTTGTAACTCAAACATCACGGTTCTTTTGCCAGGCTGTATATCAATCTCATTTGTGGTCCAGTCTGATTCAATATTGGAATAGGTTGAAACAATGCCATCATCAAGATACACAACTACATTGTCGAACGGTTCCTCGACAATAGGAAGGATTGAATAACTGAATTTTCCTCCTTCTTCGGTGATAATATCAATGCTCAATATTGCTGAGCCCGTATTCTCAGGAATGTTATCACTAGACGCAGTAGCCGAATACGATCCGTCTTTTGCATTTGAGTCTGTGATTGTCCAATCAGCATCACCAGATAAGACCCAATTGTTTGTGGAGAAATCCTGCGACTCAAAGTCTTCGACAAAGTCCTGCGTCGAGGGCAGGAGCATGACGTTGTCCAACCAAGCTTCTCCAATCCAATATGGTGGCTCAGGAGTATTACTTAAAACATCATCAGTTGCATTACCAGGATTGTTTGCATACCGCCAAGAAACAACATGCTCTCCACTTGGTACAATGACACCAGCTCCAGTCCAATTAGAATCTGTAGTTGCAAGAGGCGTCACAAAGGTTCCATCAACATAAAGCTCGAAACTCTCAAAAGGCATTGCCACAGGTGCAAGAAATTCGAAGTCAACGAAGCTCACATCATCAAGAGTCATTGTCAGGTCGAGTTGGGAGAAATCTCCACTATTTGGTATGTCAGACGTTTTGATATGCGCAGAGTACACGCCCTCAAATGGACGAGTTTCATCAACGACCCAGCCTGACGATCCACTGATTGACCAGTTCTGAGCATTCAAGTCCCCAGTTTCAAATCCATCAAAAAGTATCGCGTTCTGAGGAATCAACGTTGTGCTGTTTTCTTCTGGCATGTTGTTGGCGTTTGACTGCGGTGGCAACGTTGGCAGCGATCCCGGTGGCAATGTCGGTATCGTCCCGTTAGATATGGTTGGTACGAGAGTTATGGTTTCATTTGACACAATACTAGGCTGCAAAGTCTCATTAGATACTTGAGGGGGCAATGTAGGAAGTGCTCCCGATTGAGGAGGTAAGGTGGGCAATGCTCCGGGTGGCAATGTTGCCACAGACACTGGTGGTAGCGTTGGCAAGATTGCAGTTTGCGGAGGTGTAGTTTGCGGAGGTGGAGTCGAGTCCAAGGGATCGATTTTCACGGAATCAATCCATGCCGCACCCAACCTTAGAGATGATGACAAGAAAACAGGCAGCATGTACCATGTTAATATTAATCTGTAGATAATGAATACGCCAAATAATCTTTTGAGCTCACCGTTCAGGAGGAGACGGGGACAGTACGGGAAGATTGACCGGATTGAATTGATAACTAAAGTCGATTGTGTGAGGTCCCTCCGAAAGACCTAGGGCTACCTCTGTAAACTCTTGAACGTTGACTAGCTGCGCTGCATCTTCCCCGTCAATGTATACTGTAAAAAGATCCAGTGGAGGCTGAACGCTGACGTAGTCGATATAATGAAAGTCTCGTGAGTAAGGGAATAGTGTATGGATAATGTAAGTTGAAATGGCGCATATTGAACTCACCTCGACAAGGCTTGAAACCTCAAAACTCCGCCCTCAAAGGCATCACCCAAAGTCAACGTAGCATTCGACACAAGAGTACCGGAGCCGTCGACATAACCAGTTTCAAAATCTGGACTTCTAATCGAATACACACTGCCATCAGCTACCTTTGTTTGATCAATCGTCCAGGAGCCATCTCCTTCGGTTGTCCATGGAGCCACAGGGAAGACTCCGTCATCAAAGTTCCATGCTAATTCACCAATGTTAGCTACAGGCGGTAGCGTGGGTAGAGCACCACTTTGTGGAGGATTTGTCGGTATTGTTCCGGACTGAGGCGGAAGCGTCGGTAGAGCACCACTCTGGGGAGGGTTTGTCGGTACTGAAGCACTCTGAGGCGGCAGCGTCGGTAGAGCACCACTCTGGGGAGGATTTGTCGGTATTGTTCCGGACTGAGGCGGCAACGTCGGTAGAAGACCACTTTGTGGAGGATTAGTGGGTACCGAAGCACTCTGAGGTGGAAGTGTAGGTAAAGCACCACTTTGCGGAGGTAACGAAGCAGTTACCGGTGTCAGGGTTGGGGGCGGAGAGACCGGAGCATCGGTGGAAGCCGTACTGATTGGCGCATCGGTGATAGGTTCCAAGGTAGGATCTGGAGTATCACCTAAAGTTGGATTTGGAGTATCACCGACGGGGTCTGGAGTGATATTCATTAGGGTTGGTATTGGCGTTGGACGAGGAACTGGTGCAGCGACAGGCTGCATTTGTCATTGATAGATATATCGAGTTAGATACATTGGACGAATGGGCACATATTCTGTCATTGATACAATGACACTTACACTTGAAGTTGTAATCTCTTGCGTTTCAGTAGGACTTGCCGTCAAAATCGGAACTGGTTCCATAGACGGAGCGATGGTGGGTACCTTGGTGGCATAAGCAACGCACTCCTCAATCAGTATCATGTCATCATCACTATCACTACTCTTACTCGACTTTGCCTTTCCGCTTTTTGATTCACTCTTACTGCCCTTTCCACTTTTACCTTCACTCTTACTGCCCTTTCCACTCTTGGATGAGCTTTTAGAACTCTTGGATGATGAAGCTGGGACATAGGTAATATTCCATTCTATGCATTCTAACTCCTCCTCCTCCGACTCTCCATTTCCACCCGATCCACCTCCTGTATTAATACTGACCCCCACATCCACAGTTACATTCACATTCACGCCAATAGAGCCATCATCGCCCACGTTTACAGTTATACCCTCACGATCTACATTTCTGCTACCGATTCTTGTCTTCTTCAACCCATTGATAAATTTAGGTGCTCTCATGAGTCGATATTCATCGTCACGCTTGAGTTGTCTTGCGCGGTGTTGCCGGGGGCGTAACTTGTGTTTTCGTCGTGTCATTCCAGTTTGTAATGCTAGCGAACTGGACAATACAACTGCAGCTATCAATGAAGTCAAAACACGCATCTTGATGAATGTACTTTTAAATGTAGATTGGTGTGTAAGTGAACTAGTCGATACAGGTCGATACTTCGTTGATTCAATTACTACAGGTTTCTTCTTGAGCAAAAGCTCCAGTTTCAAACCAATATCTCAACTACGTTGACTTGTCTAAATGTTAATGATAGTCAATGTTGTTATCTATCATCAGTCCCCCATCACATGTACAGTATCTAGGCGAGATAAATGTAGCCCATTGAGCTGGGCTGGGTGATGTTTGTTCCAAAATAATTAGTGTCTCGTAAAAAATCAAAAGGAATCGTTCAATGAATTTGTTGAGAGGGATTTTATTCCTACTTAGGAATCGGTACTAATTTTTTGATGGAATTACTTGATCAAAGGTCAAGTAAAGCAATGATTCTCGATAATTATATCTTGTGAATCCAGACTAGGATAGATGGGTAGTTCAGAGACATTGATACATACTGTATTTATTCTCGTGACAAAAGCATAAGTAAATACTTGGAATCAATATTTGAAAATTGCTTACGTAGGAATAGGTTGAATTCAAAAATACAATCTCAAAAGTTCATGCCAGCCCCACACCACAAGAGGACCTCAACAACACTAACGACTCCCAGTACATAGATAGCAGAAGATTAAGGCATCACAATACCAACAACACTTCATTGAAACGACGCTAATCCCACTAAACAAAGCCGCAACCCACCACATCCAACATGAAGATTAGCCAAGGCATCCTCCTGACAGTGCTCTCAATGCACTCAAGCTTAATCGACGCGGGACATCACCGAATTCAGCATGAGCACGAAATGATGGCAGCCGCTAGCAAAACCGGCAAGTCAGAACATTCATCATCCACATCGTACGAATCCAAGTCCGGTAAAAGTGTATACGTTGAGCACTCTATGCACATGACCGATGACGACATGTCCATGATGGTGGTTGTGCATGGCAAGTCGGGGAAAAGCGAGGATGGTATGGAAAGTAAATCGTACAAACAAGAGCCCGAAATGAAGGCCAAGTCATCAAAGGATAATATGGAAAGTAAGACAGGTAAAGCCATGTACATCTACACGGATGACGATATGAGTATGGCCGAAACGGACGATCACATGTCTGTTATTTACGTGACCGGCAAGTCTGAGAAGGATATGAAGACAAAGTCTAGTAAATCAGAAGTAACAGAACCCATATCAGAAATTATGCGTGAGATTGACACGATTCCTGTCATGGCAAGCAAGAGTTCAAAGGTGGAAGATATGAGCAAGTCAGGCAAAGCGGAGGAGGAGGTACACATGAGTATGGACGAAACAGAAGTGGTTGTTGTGTATGACAGCAAATCAAGCAAGGCATCAAGTAAGGCAGCGAAGTTACCAATGTTTGATGCTAAGGCACGTAAGTCAGGAAAGGCCGGATACTACGGCAAGTCTGGAAAAGGTTCCTATTCAATGTCGATGGACGATGAGGATGGAGAATGGGTTCTCATTACAACTGAGCCCGCCATCACCACCGTCGATGCTACTGAATCTGCAGCTTCTACCGAGCCGGCGAGTGCCTCAACTGTTGTCGGTGCATCCACAGCAGCACCCGAGACTACAGCAGCTGCTGGGACTACAGCAGCTGCTGGGACAACAGCAGCACCTGGTACAACCCAACCTGCTGGAACAACTCCACCTGCTGGCACAACCACACCCGCCGGCATTTTAAAACGCGATGCGGAAATTGGAGCAGAAGAATTATTGCTCCTCGAAGAAGGCTCCCACGGCAAAGTGGGTCATGTACACTCCAAAACAGATGGGACAACAGTAGAAGTTTCAAGTAAGATCGCAAGTGGGACCCATCTGAGACCCGATGCTCTTCAGTCGTCAGACAGTACTTCCGTGACTGTGTCAAGATGCTCTGTGGTTGCGGTTTGTTTGGCTTCTTTCTTTGCTCTATCACTGTAATTGGAGTCCAGCGTGTTGATATAATATTCAGTTTAGGTCATATTTTAAGGGTGCTTGTTCACATATAAGGTTATACTGCCACTTAAGTGATGGAAAGTAAGACTAAGTTCATGTTCATCATGTGATTACCTACATGTGCCACTTTGTAATGTACGCAATACATCTAAGTATTTTGGACTATCGGAAGATATTGCACCAGTCCTCATTAACCAATCAATAATCACTAGATAGCAGTTTGGCTTGATAGGATCTTCACAGTTGGGATCCATTGATGCTGCAATGTCATCCAAAGTCCACTTGAAGAAACTCTCAACTTCTCCATCATTTGCATACGGGATAAAATCTTGTGGAAGCTCCAAGTCAAAGTTGAATAGGACAACTCTATTCATGGCACCATCATTCTTTGAGTAGTTCGCGTAGCTGATTGCACCTGCTGGCTTCACACCCTTCAATGTTAATTCAGATGGAATGCCAGCCTCTTCTAAGCATTCTTTCAAGACATTTTCCATCAAACTAAGTCCCGCAGGTTGACCACCAGCCACTATGTGATCGACATAGCCGGGGAATTTAGATTTTGTTTTTGATCTTCGTGCCATCCACATTTTAATGTCGTCTCCCTCTCCTTTCACAATACCGTTGATATGAACCCCGTATTCAAGCACACCTAGTAGTGGTGCGGCAGCTCTTTCGACTAAAAATACTGGAGTCGATACTTCATCGAAGCATTCTGCGACTGGGAACATTTCATTTCTCCACCCTTTAATAACGCCTGAATCTCTTAGTTGATTCATAACGGATGACACAGCATCTGTACGAGATTCAGAAGAAGTACCCGCAGCTTCGCTGAGAGTAAGAACATCATTTGCTGAAGAAGTAGACTGATCAAGTTTAAATACGGATTGTTTTGACGGAGATGAAATAGAGCAGAGGCGACTTGCTACTTGTGGGGTCACTTTGCCGAGTACTTTCCCATCCACAGTGAAGTCGAGTAAGCTTTGCTCAATATGATCAGGAATTTGATTGCATTCCTTAATGCGATAGAGCATATGATCCATTAGTGATGTTTCATACCAAGTTGCACTGCCAAATTGCCTTGTGGGACCGGCATGCAATTGATGACGCTTCAACGCATGTGCCAGGCCCCCTCTTGTAATCAATGATGATGCTGCTCTAAACGAGACGAGTAGGAGCATGATAGCACTATATGATTGGCACATGAAGCTCTTGATAAGTAATAATCCAGGTTTGATTTGACCCCGATCTTGTGCGTTGACAAAAAATAATGAGACAAATCAAACCGATCTTCGTGACGCTCATCAACAAAGGTAATTTACTTATTGTTATCAAGTAGATGCCTCTAACATTCAACTGGAATTCACTGATGCCCATATGCTCATTGCTCGTTGGCATCACATTGCATAATCCATAAAATCTTATTGCTACTACTCTTATCGATGGACAAGATTGTGCCCCAAGAAATCGCACAAGCACATAGTTGCGTCAATCAGCCGGAGAAAGAAATGTTCGAGCAAAAACGGGAGTGTGATATTTTGCGGCAGACAAAGTCCATTCTACAAAGGCAGGTCGAGGGTGCTGCTGAAATGAAACATCCAGACTTAAATTAGAAGGCAAAATACCACCAGGTAATGAGGAAAATCCAAGAGGGAGAATCTCTCGATGTATCAACTTTTGGTGAACTTGTTTGATTTGGATTCGATGACGATTAATCAGAGCAAATTTATAGAGACAAGAGAGAAATTAGTTGATGTCACGAATGCATCACTCATGTATAATGAAGAGGTAATGCCATTATCAATTGAATAGGCACGAGTTCATGAGAAACTGGAAGATGCTAGAGATTTACAATTTGAGAAGTTATGACCTAACTTAAGACTTAAGAAGTTAGGTTCGATGTTCACTGTTCACACTTCAATTAATTACAAGTACAAAATAAATCGTGCACTAAAGGATTATTTCTGCATGCTTTTTACTTCATTGGCTCTCATGCAGTAGCCAAGATAACATATAAACCTAAAGAGAGCCACTATGCGGTGGACTAGAAGCTCCATCAAATCTCCGCAGGGCCTGGTTACCATTCCCATTCGTTCGAAAAGGGATTAGCTGGTATCTTACCGTCCAACTCGGGGAAATGCCTCTCAAGAATGGATTGAAATGTCTGAGTTTGAACATAATTCAACCCCCAAGGACTATAATTCTCTTCTGTCATCCCTTCTTGGAAAAATCGATCGCTAAGTAACCTCCTTGTTGCCATGACCACAAAAATATGGTATGGGACAATGCCAAAAGCAAACCCTTCTGGACGCTCTTTATCCACAAGGCACCCTACCATAAAGTCAACCTCTTCAATATCGGAATAGACAGACATGAGTAACTCAAGCTCCTCACTATTATTTGTGAGATCACTAAGAGACGTGTACGGTTCTAGTAGAAGCTGTCTACGAGCGTCATTGTACCTTGGAAGATTCCTTTCTCTATCTCTCGTTATATCAATCTCAGCAAGGTTCAGTTTTTCACTGCGCCCAGGAACATCCAAGCCGTATAATTCATAAGGATAATTTCGAAGAGATAAAATTCTTGCAGGTGTCTGAGAGAGAGATTTGAGAAGAGTCTTCGTAGTCGTATTAGACCCAGTTGACGCCACGATACTACGGGCGTCTTTGAAAGCAAACTCATTAAGAGTGAAATTCCGCCCTTCAATATTCAGTTTATCTGGGAGGAGTGGGTGCATCCGATAAACTGCCACAAATTCTTCGGTCATAGAAAATGTGGTGTTGAGTAGTGTGAGGTTGGTACCAAATTGATTTGCCCCAACACTGGGAACTTTTAAGGAGTCAATATATTCTTGATACGGAGCGAGTAATTCGGGAGGAAAAAAGCTGGACAACGTATTTTGAAGCCCGTACCTAAAGAGTTGCGAACAAATAAGTGAGATTGATTATGATGTTAATCATTGCATACTACGCACACGAGCAGTAGTAAATTCTCACCAATTGATGTTCATTGCCAGTGTAGAGGCGCTGTTATCCAATAGAGTTGGTGTCCATTCTAAGAGTGCAGCAGCAAAAACAGCGTAAGTCTTACCGCATTTTATGACATCATAAATGAATAACAAAGCATTTACCTACTGTGTGGATCTTTGCAAGAATAGCAGATACACAAAGACGAGCGACTCCGTATTTTTCATCACTTGTCATCCCAGGATAGACAACACTCAAAGAATCAATGATGTAATTATGTTCTCGAGCGAAAATAGTATGAAACACGTGGAGACCAACCCAAAAATTATCTCCAAAACCAGTAAGAGGAGTTCCATCCTTGTCATAATCCAATTCATCGTTACTATCAAGATGAATTTTCCCATCAGCAGCTCGGATCAGATTTTCCTCCATTTTCGAAGAGCCGTAGATTTGTGAGGCGTCCCACCAATGTGTGACCCTATTGTGTAGAGGCCCTCCAGACAATTCTTCAGAATTATCGTGCCTACAAAAGAAGACAAGTACATGATAAAATGATGAGAACTGAGAGAGTAAATTCTACAACGCACTGAATAAAAATTGACTCACTGAAACCAGTCATGAGTCATGAATTGGATCCACGCTGCAGTCAATTGATTAAACGGAGCAAGGGTGTCAGGATGAGGCTCTTCATACGGACGCTTTAGTATTCCAGCTACTTTGGAAACATCAGGGTATCCATTTTTAATGGGAGCAGATGGCTTGAGACTGTGAGCAAATGGCATACTTGTCGATCCCATCAATGGCATATCAAAATTGTTACACGTTCCATCGGTTGTCCTGAACTTGATCTTATCGCTTGTTGAACATTGCACCGTACTTTCTTTGTCAGTGGTGACAGTAAAGTACTCATCCTCATCAGCAAGATACGGATATGAAACATACAGTCGTCCTCTCAAATTTAGGAGATATTGCACGATAGCAAAATAAATTTGAAATATTTTGGACATGTCAGTACCTGCGCCTTGAAGAGCAGCTGTTATGCTGTAGAAGTAGTACTTTCCAGCTGTTAGAGTGGCAGATAGGGCCAACGAGGCTTCATCCTTAACGCAACGTTCAGGGCCTGGAATAGACGCATGAAGGCAATGATTTGAATTGGTTAGAGCTCCTTCCTTGATTGCCATTTTTGCATGGTTAATCCTGCATTGCAATGTGTCTTTCAACATAAAATCTTGATCAGATCCATTTTTACTGAAATTTGCATTCATGCAATTCTCAAGACAAGAAGCATCCTCCTCAATATGACTCGAATAGGGGCAACGAACTTTTGCAGCATTGAGCAAGTCACAGTATTCGGTGCACTTCAGGCACATAGGTTTCGAGATCTTGGATGCCTTGGAACATTCTATTTCAAAAGAATGGTAAGAGAAGAAAATAAAGTTAGTTGATGTAAGAACTAGAAGAAAAAGTATATTCTCAAATCAGGTACTTTGTCAAATTGAAATTCACTGACACTGCTGACAGCCGACAACCACAACACAATACGATACACAGCAATTTCTTGCATGGGCATGGGGTGCGAACGACTTACTTGTAGTTTTGCCACTTTTAGATTTAGATAAGTGACGAATGGGATGGCTTGTTTCGTTCAAATCATGACTGATCGCGGGGGAAATATGAAGTAGCACTAGAATGGCTACAAGTGGTATGTAGCATCTTTATCTTCTGCATTTTGGGTGAATTTGTGGCTTTTGGTAGTGATGGAAAAGAATATGTATGGGATGGGATGGGGAGAGAGACTGTTTGTGAATCACCGAGGTATGGTATGTACTGATTCCCATGTGAGCTGGACAGAAGACTGTCGCAACCCAGAGACCGAACTTTTTGGTCGGAGACGGCATCACTTCGGTATCTACTCTTTTAGATACCTGTTTTGTGTCGAGGCGAGAGGGTGATTTAGTTATTTACAGTTTTTTCTTTTACAGGAGATGGGCTGTGAGAACCCC
>JALLPH010000915.1:0-13627 GCA_036939855.1 Cyclotella choctawhatcheeana
ACGCCTGTGACATAGTAACATTTTGTGTACTCACGGGGCGCACTTATTATCGCAAGATGGACAATCCATTTCGTCTTCCCCAAGAAATCAACACGAACTCACTGCAAATGACAAGAAAGCAACAGTGGCGTAGATCAGAAAAGCCGGAACCAAGACGCTCGACCAAGCAGCGTGAAAGCAAAACGAATACATCAAATGACAGTCAAATGCACAGTCCACACCAACCGATTCCTCCGGTAGAAGCAATGTACAGACAAAACGATATCCTATCTCGTGGTAACCCTGACCACAGAATGTCTTTGAAGGAGTTTGTATCAAAGAAACGTGAGATGCTCATGTTGAACATGCAGATTGAGACACAACAAGAAAATATCAAGATGCTGGGAATGCAGTTGAAGGATCGCGAAGACGCATTGAAAGCCAAAGAGGAACGCTTGACGGAGAGCATCAAGAAGTTTGATGCATTCTTAAAAGAGACTGATGAGAAAACTCGAAATGCACAACGTTTAGCAGAGGAGGAGACTGCCAAACGTGATATGAAGCAACAGGAGATTGCAGATATCAAGAATCAGTTGAAGGCAGTCGAATTTCTGATAGCAAAGCACAGCAATGATCTGGAGGAATATTCGCGAAGCAAACAGTTCATTGATAAATATGCTGCTGAAAAGAAGAAAAGGCAGCAACAAAGACGTAAGGAGAGAATCAAAGCTCGTCAAGAAGCATACAAGAAGGCGCTATCCAATCAAAAGCTTGATGACGACAAAGTTAAGAATCCGTCAAAAGGGACAGGAATAACTGCTGAAAAACAAGTAAATCAAGATGTACCGGACTTTGAAGACGAGCCAATGACAAGCAGCGATGAAGATATTCCAATTTATTTTCAGAATCCCGAAGACCTAAATGAATCTCTGCATTTGCGTACAGAATCTAATGACAGTGGCTCAAAAGCCATCAACCCTATTGAGACAGAAGATGGATCAATGCAATCTGCTTGCGCCATTGAATCTGGAATTGGAACTGATAGTCATGCAGAAAATGCAACTGAAACTGATGGTACTGTAACTTGAAGTTATAATCAAGCCAAGTACGATGTATTTTTAGTCTTGAATTATGTTATCATTACCGCTCTATGCGAGGAGTACTGCCTTCTGCGGCACGTCGCAACATTGAAGATGGTTTACCTCCTCTTGCTTTCCTTTTTTTGATAGTAGAAGGAGCAGAGCTAGGTGTATAAGACATTCGAAGTGCAGACCCGAATGAGCTCCTCGACGCAGCGCTCAAGCTAGATGAGACTGGCGAGGGTTGAAATATTCGAGAGGATAACTTCATATGAGAAAGTGATTTATTTTTGCTTTCAATCGATTTGGTATTGGCTTCGAGCAGAGCTCTTGCCGCAGGTGTTAACGATGCTGAACGGTCAATGCCACTTCTAGCCGTTGACAGTGATGCCTTGGAGCTGACCATCGATGCCGTTGATGAATCATCGACGTCAGACTTCTTCATTGCATCATTGATTAATGCTTTGCTTCCAGCAGATTTATATGCCTTGGAACGGTTGAACAATTTCTTTTCCGCGCGATGGGCAAGCTTTTGTCTGTCGTTTTCTTCAACTACATCAAACTCAATACCTCCGCCAAAATTGTCGCTTTCAGTACCAGATGTAAATGGTTGTGTGGGTTCCCAATCTTTATCAACAGCTGCACCATTACCTAACACCAAAGGGGTCGATGCTACAGTGCCCCAGGTCATCATTGGTTCATCTAAACTTCCATCACCTCCAGGCTGAATCAATGGAGTCATTGGTACAAAAGTCTCGTGTTCGCGCATCTTCGCTCTACGCCGAGCAGCTCGTTCCTCGTCTAACGACGGTGCAACACTATCCAAATCTGTTGTTGCGTCTGACGTTTCCCCGTCGCTGCCTCTAGTTAAATGCCGTGTAGCATTGCTAGCTGCCAGTCTTGATTCACCTTGTTCAGGAAAACGAGTTGCAGGTGGGTTTATGTGTGGAATAAGTGGTTTCGGCTGATATTCAACGAGATGGTAAGTATTCAGCAGCGAGTTATTCGATTGTGACGCCTTGTATGTATCTTTTGAGGAAGATATGCATAAAGTTTCAGATTGTCTTGCAGGAGGAGGTGGCATAAGTAAATTGTCATTTGTGGATTCATCATTGGTCAGCGCTAAAAAATTGCCTGTTGACGGTGCTGCTGCAGTAGCTGATGATTCCAACATTAATTGTCCCGTCTGCGTCTGAACCTTCTCGTCAATATGCTGCGGCTGAAAAAATAAACCATTCCTACCAATCCCATTTGTATTTTTCTTTTTATCATCACCTGTGATACGCAAACCAGCGGATGGGGATGCATTGTACAAGTCAGAAGCCAGTCCCAAAGGAGTATCGCACCCGAGCAGAGCTCGGTTTGTGTCATGTGGGAGAGCTTTGCCATTAATAGCAGCTTCTATTGCCAACCTCCCAGATTTATCTGCCGCAGATGAATAAATGATACCCAAATTTATTTCTCTCTGTTTACTCTCTATCTCTTGATTTGTTTCAAATTCGGCATTGTCCTCAGAAGTGACTCTCGCATGAAATCCCGCAATGTCTTCATGTTTCAGCTGCCGCGGTCTTTTTCTAGTCCCAATTACTGGAGTTGCGGAAATATTAGCCACAGCCGTCTCTCCTGATAAAGCCTCATTCTCCTCGTGTTCATTTTCTGCTAATTCTCTCTCACGTTCAATCTCCTCTCTCCTGGCCTCGCGTCGGATCGCGACTGCGGAGGCCACGTCTCCTCTCGATCGAGCTTCTAATATGGCAGCATCACGACGGAGCGAGTGGAGGCTGGGGAAGTAGTCACGGCCGATGATGTGAGTTAGTGTAGAGGTGTATTCTTCCTCTGTGAGGATTTTTCGAGGTTGTTTTCGTTGTTCTGCCATGGCGTCTGCAATCTGCAATCCTGCAATGAAAGTGGAAAGTGGTTGTGAAGTTTTGCAGTTGTGCATGTGTGTGGCCGGTTGTGGTTTGTGGTGATATGTGACGGGCGGGAAAAGTTCGACCGACCCGATCCATCATCGATCCTCCATCCTGACTCCGCGACCGCGACGACCGACGACAACCGTGCTTGCTGTTTTGGTGTGCTTGGTATGGTACTTGGCATTGAGTACAAATACCATACAGATTGATCGAACATGCCTTCATCCAATGAAAACACAGCACTCGTACCGAATGGCGCAAGAGAAGCTTATAACGGACAGGATATAGATGCATCAAAGTAAGTGAACGTTTGTGTCTATTAGCTGCTGAGATTTGATGCATGAGAAGTGCTAATTATTGCACCTATTACATAATACTGACGCTTCGTATGGATCGAATCATCGGGGCAAATCTTTGTAGCTTACTCTAACTTTGTTCACTCTATGGTTCCTGCTTAATAGAAATTTTCATGACAGAAGGCACGATGGTAACACAGAAATGCATCAAACTGAGGGCGGATTCTTAAAACCCCTAATCTTCGGAGGCTTAGATGGTATCCTAACTTCCTTTGCCATAGTAGCTGGGGCAGCGGGAGGGAAGATGCCCGCATCTGTAGTGCTCGTCCTAGGCTTTTCTAATATATTCGCCGATGCCCTGGCCATGGGTGTTGGTGAATTCCTTAGCTCCAAGGCCGAGAATGAATGGATATTAAGTGAAAGGAAGAGAGAGAATTGGGAGATGGAGAATTATCCTGAGGTAAGTTGTTGTGATGTGTGGAAATTTATAAAATTACTATACAATTCAAACCTTTTGCGATCTTAATTTTGGCAGGGAGAGATACGAGAAATGATTGATATTTACGTAGAGAGAGGAATGAGCTTGGAAGATGCCACAGTTGTTATTCAGACTATGGCAAAATACAAGGATTTTTTCGTGGATATCATGATGACTGAGGAGTTGGGGCTGCAAGTTCCAGAGGAAGATCATAGGACTGAAAGTATGAAGGAGGGAGTTGTCATGTTTTGTGCTTTTGCGTCGTTTGGTGCACTGCCAATCTTGGGATATGTAATAATCCCAGCTTTATTTCCAAATGTTGGGTCGGATGTATTGTTTACTGCAGCATGTATCATAACTGGGTTGGTATTATTTGGAATGGGATGTGTCAAAAGTAATTTCAGGTGAGCGATTCTTGTCTTAAAAGACTGTTCTCTATTGTTTCTCTGATGATAAGGTACTATACTAACTTCGATTACCGTATCTTTTATA
Organism: Cyclotella choctawhatcheeana; assembly: GCA_036939855.1. Taxonomy (NCBI): domain Eukaryota; phylum Bacillariophyta; class Thalassiosirophyceae; order Thalassiosirales; family Thalassiosiraceae; genus Cyclotella; species Cyclotella choctawhatcheeana. The sequence continues at coordinate 4,238 of JALLPH010000915.1, forward strand.
GTGCGGCCAACTGGTTCAAGTGTGGAATGGAAACACTTCTTCTAGGAGGTTCGTGTGCAACGGTTGCATATACTGTTGGGCAATTTGTAGACGCACATGTAGTGCAGACATCATCATCTTAGAACCACATGGTGAGATCTATGTTGTTGTGGGATTGCATCAACATGGCACCTACCAGAGTATGAATTACAATCTGATAAGGGCAGGATTTTGGCATTGGCATGCTCTCTGCTGACTGATTAGACAATAGATGAAAGTAATAATGCAAGCCCAAACTGAACACATGGTGCCACTATAATATTACAGAGTGTGTTCTATCTTGGTATCCACGTAAAGGTACCATAGATGTGGTATCAGATCGCGGAGACGCTCCCCGCTTCCCCGTCCATCCACATGATGTTGTCGCCTGCTGGCTTTTTTAAGGGCAGATTTTCTGCGCTGGTGGGAAACTCCTACATTTTTTCTCACCCCGGACAACGCAGTTTGTGTGATGTCGCGAGCTTGATCAACAATGCAATGGGAAAAGCCTTGTCCATTATTTTATCGTATTGCACCATCATATCATTACAGTTGGCTACATTTGGCCCATTGCTAACACGCTCAGTAAGAAATACAGTGGAAGTCTGGGCGGATTGTATTGTTTCACAGCATTGATTGCAACACAAAGTGAGATAAAAATACACAGCCATGAGTGATAGAGATTCGTCAGTTGGCAGGGCAACCGCTGCTGTCGCTTCAGCTCAATGGGACGTGGAGGAAGGTAAGGTCAAGGTTTGACCTCATCTATGCTTAACTTATCCATCTTATTGATTTCTTTTTTTTGCAAATTAGACCATCTCCTCTCCTACTTTCTTGGAGGAGAATCATCACAGAACAACACGACTGACGCCGATACTGCAGTGGAGAGAAATGAAGAGCCTCGACCAAATAATGATCACGGCGATTTAATACATGGATCGTCGTCGGCTCCAGCTCTAGAACAAAGTAACTCTTACGACTCCAAGTCTCCCGATGGTATTCTGAGGAGATCAACATCCATGGGAAAGTCATCTCTCTCAGTACATTTCTTAGATAATATACCCGAGGAGCCGAAATCATTCAATGATTTATCTGTAATGCAAGACCAATCAAATTCTCATGGGTCGATGCCAACGATGCCTTCTACTGCATCGTCGTCGGCATCTTCTTTGTCAACCATGGCAGCTGCGATGGCAATTGGGGGACCAAATCAAACCATGTACATTCATCAAAAGTTACAAGGACGTGTTGTTCCCAGTTCTTCAACAGAGCAACTCAACAGTACCTCTCCTATCACACCTGTTAATATGTTGTGTTCTCCTGCTGGTCAGGAGCAAATGATGCTGCCTCCTCCACCAAGATTCCCATCTGGTAATGGATTTACGGGCATGAATGTACATCAAAATTACATCCAACATCCAGATTTGCAGTCCTCTCAATCAATGCAGATGCAATCACAGTGGAACCAACAACAACAGCAGCAGCAATTCCAATACTCTCCTCAAACACAGCAGCATTTGACTTGGATTCAACAGATGAATGAAGCATGCCTAGCCGCTCAACAACAGCAGGCATTTCAACAGCCTCAACCTCAAACCCAAAATGTAAACGGGACCAATCCTTCTCCTGTGCCAAATCTGGTAGTTTCTCAGTCTCAACAGGCCCAAAGCACACCATTTCAAGCTCAGCAACCGAACACTCAGCAAATTCAAGTCGGTGTTGATGGTGCCACAGTGCCAGTCACTGCTGTTACCAATCCAGATGGAACTGTTTCGTATCATATAGATCCCAATACAGCCGCTGTACCAAAACCTGCACTTAGGTATCTAACCAAGGCTATCAATGAAGTGGTAAAACCAGAAGATCCAGACAAAGAAGATCCCGCTGTACTTGCTGAGAAACGCCAACGAAGGTTGGCACGTAACAGGGAATCTGCAAGAAATTCGCGACGCCGTAAAAAAGAGCTGCTAAACAGCCTTGCACAGAAAGTCCAGAAACTTCAGAGACAATTGGACACTGAAATCACATCGCAGATACAATCAATGGAAACAGGTATATCTGAATTGAAATCATCATTACTACAACAGTATAGTAAAGGGGCCAATGCAGACAAAGAGAGTATATGTCTGATGATTCGCAGTACAAGCCCCAACTGTTCTATCCGAAGAGATGTAATTTTACACCAATACAATTGTTTACGCCAGGGGTTCTTGTCTACGCAAAATCATTGCTCGGTATGGCTGATGATGAAAAACTCTCAATTCTTTACAGATGGGTGCCGAGCAAGCCAAAAAATGGTTGAATCAAAAGGAAATAAAACTGGCACGAGCCGACCAAATTCGAAGCAAGTTGGGGAAGACATCATGAAAAGCGAGAACACAGGCGAAACTCCTGTTAGTAGTAGTTCTGAGGATTCACCACGCATGTGGCCCCTCCTCTGTCATGAGTTGACCATGACTATGGATCAAGAAGAGAAGATAATCAATCAAGCTCATGAAGAGTAAGTCCATACTTGAGTATCTTTGTTCTATCACCAGACTAATTGATAAACTCAGCACCCAGAGCTAAAGCCACAAAGGACCTAAACATCAAACTGCAACATATACAAAAAGCAACTTCTGTAACTCACACACTAAGAAATGCCATGTTATGCGTCACTCAGAAGAGTTCTGAGCTCAATGATGCATTACTTCTCAATATTTTGACCCCGCAACAAGCTGTGCTGTTCCTGCAGTGGTCTAGGGAAAATAGAGAAAAGTGTATGGCTGCTCTAAATCGCCAGTGTCAATCGATTGGAAATGTACAGAATGGGCATAACTTAGATTTTGTCCTCTCGGAGTTACAGAGCATCAAACTTTTGGAGTAGTTATAAGAAACGGCAATTGATTGTATCTATATTAGTTTACTCAAAAAGTAGTTTCTTTGAACTAATAGATGTAAATGCATTGTTTCCACTGAAATCCAATGCCTGCCAATACTTTAATCTGTTTATTGTTCTATGACTCTTACTGGAGTTTCACCATGACATGTTTGGTAAGACCTAGTCTTCAATATTATCTTATCCTATAACTGCTTAAGCTTGTGTTTGATGTTCGGTTATCTTATTCGGTGAAATAATGCTGCACTTGAAATTGGCTGTTGACTCCGTCACTACGGCAAAATGCGTTGTACAGAACAAACCCATGTGCTTGAGCATTCGTTTGCATATCCTCGCAAATAGATTTGTTGTCAAGCACAAAGAGTGATATGAATGATCTGATTACATCAGGTTCAACAGTAAAGCTCCTGGTAGCCCATTGAAACTTCTTCAGGTGTCCGTTTTTGGACATGAAGCATTCCCGCAAAGCATCAACATCAGAATCGGTGACATTGAAGCATAGAGGAACTGAATTTCGATCTAATTTGTATCCAAAATGGTTAAGATTAGTTTCATGATAAATCACTCCAAGTGGGGTTGGTCTGTTTGTCCATTGAACCCAATTACCAATTAGATAAGGTGGAATCCATGGAAGTAATTCGAGTATTTTACTGTGCGGTGGCAATAATACGCCCTGGGTCAGCTGAGCTCCATGAACGCCGATTAAAGCATTTAAAGAACGGTGCATTAAAAGCTGGTATGCATTGTGAAACAGAAAGTCAGATTGGATAGGTTGTTGATGAAAAATATGTTTGCACATCAAGAGATACCTGCTCCTCGGGGCTCGTTGCAGCCTCCACGTCGACTGGAAAGCACACCACTTTCTGCTTCCTAAACTTCACGTCGCAAAGTGATATAGAATCGTCCATATTTAGCCAAATTCTTCTCTTCTTTCGCATTGTCAGCCCAACATAAGTCCAAGTGTTGACCTCGTCCAATGTAATATTTGAATCAATAATTCCTTTTTGGTGAAGGATTTGTCTTCTATATTCAGCAATCTTTTGTGATAGGCTAGTATCCTTCAGTGCATAAGTTTCGTAGATGTCTCGTCTTAAATCTCTATAACCAAAGCATGAGTGTTTTTTCAAATCAAATTTACCCGCAGTCACTCTAGTGCACAGTGTTTTTGGGCTTCGTATGTATCCGACCGGTTTAAATACTTTGGCATCTTTACTTCTGTATTCTTTGGGCAAATTGTCATATTCAATCGAAGACATTTTGTTTGGAGGTTGATACTCAGTAGCTGATTCCATATCATAACCACAAAACACTAACTTTTTAAAGCATTGACATGTATCATTCTCTATCAACGAAAGAAATGAATCAAACTTGTTGTTGTTCGGCAATCCTCCTAAAAATAATCGGTGTCCTTCAAGAGGCGTTTCTTTCTTCTTCTCGATAACATGCAGGTACATTTGTAGATCGTTGTAATAGCTACCATCATGAATTGGATTGTCATGCAATAGCTGATTCAGTGCCACCAATGACCGTGAATAAAACTCTCCCATCATATCATTGTAAGCTGATTGAACAATCATATGGATTGGTGTTGGATCCATTGGACAAAAATCACTATCGGCATTGTTAATAGAAGCAGCAGATACATTGAAGTAAATACGCGGCTCGACCCTTAAGTATCCATGACTGCTTGTTACATTGTGTTGAACATACGTTATTGTTGGTTGACGACTCGTCGGCTCATCGCTTCGACGGTAAAACCATTTATCATTTCCGTGGCATATGCTGTCTAAACTAAAGCAAGAAGTTGCTTTATGATTGTCCCAGAAGTATTCATCTTGGATTGGAGGCCCTCCCTCTAAATATACATCGAATTTCGCACTAGGATTTATCTGTACAATGCTGTCACCTCTGTAGACTGTCAAGATGGATTTTGCGCTCAGAACTAATAAAATCGGTATTATTCTCATGAGGTATTTGTTCGTCATTGCTCCTTCTAGCTGGTGTTCGATTGCATTTAGTGTCATGGAGAAAAAAGTCAAGTGAGTAAATTTCTTTTGAGTCTCTTAACAGATAAGCAACTTCAATTATATCACGCACATTGCCACGCGATAATCATCGAGCAAACTACACCGCGAAGAAGAGACAAGATAGAGTTTGAAGCAGCCGCCAGCAGGGAGCCTTTTGAGAGTTATGAAAAGTTAATGGTCGGTAGAAAGTAGTACAGGCGAAAGGAGAAAGGAGGAGAGTCGCTCCTCCGTTGGCCGTAAAAAAATGACATCTCATGAGCTCTCTACGTAGAGGTAACTATATATTGTATCAGTTGATTTACCTTTATTCATTACTATCATTATTTATCTAGCTCGACCAAAAACCAAAACGCCTCTGGCCCTCTGGCCTCTGTCTGTCATCGATCATTAGATGCGTTGTTCGCATCATGACTTCCTCTCACGAATCGGAATGGGTCTACTCCACACCTCTCACCAGAAGATTGAAATTAACCGAACTCAATACAGCAATTCACTCTATTCAATCTGTATCCCATCCCACAGAATTGTTCATATTTGCCTGTGGATATGCATTCAATCCGGTCATGATCCCACTTTGGTTGGGTTTGATTTATTTCTTGACACCACAAAGCACTCAAAATCATGACACATCAATAAAGTTAGTTGATACGCTGACAGGGATAATAACAGGGATAAGAAGCAATGGTCCATCGTATTTAAACACTATCGAAGATGCACCACTGATCAATACTGCTCTCTATCTCCTTTCGGTGCTGATAACATTACTGTTCACCGAGTTGGCAAAATCATCATTTGCAACCACACGGCCTGCTTCACCAATAATAGCGCAGAGCACCAATAAAAACTGCAATTCAACAACTAATTTCCAAAATATCAAATGGGTAAGAAGATATGGCGCATTAGTTTCATCTTTAAAATCAAAGCATTCCTTTCCTAGTGGAGATTGTGCCCAAGCAATGAATCTATGTCTATTTCTTCATAGATTTATCCCTGCATCTGAAACATCAATGCGAGATACTTTTTTATTTGGAGTATTTCTTCCTGGAGTTGCTTTTGCTAGAGTCTTTTATAGGTGCCATTGGATCGAGGACTGTATAGGTGGAGTTGCATTATCTTTTGTACTGCATTGGATATTGATACAGTTGGAGACAAACTGGTAGAAGCCAACCCTTAAACTATGAAATTTTTAACCTCCTTTGCTTCGAAGATGACTTCTTGCGTGTGAAAACCACATATAATTGAAATAAACAATATTCCTTAGTAATTAAATTGTTCAGCTACACATATCATCTGCTGTACCATATATATGAGAAAAAGCATGTGCCACAAATACAATGGTTCAAGGGTCACGGCTGGCTGTAGCTTCCTCAGTCTCGCCACCGTTGATTTTGTTAGTACTTCCTAATGATTTACGCAATCTCCTTCCCTGTTTCGACTGTTTGTGCAAGTCCCAATGTTCAAGATTTTTACCGTTTGCCTCCTTACGGAATTTACGAACACGGTTGTCCGAGTGAATTTCAGCAATGATACGAGGCCAGACATCATTGTAGAGAAATGCTCTTTTTGCCAAGTCTGTGGGATACATATCACGCCCAATATCATCACGAAGCAATAATGCTGCATAGCCTTCGTTGTTGTCGAGTTCAGCTAGTCGATCATAGGTTGTCTCCAATACATGGGGAAACAGCTCATAGATTTGATTTAATCGTCTTTTTCTCTGCAAATATAGCTTGGTAATGTAGAATAGCACTAGAGCAACCACCGAGGAAATTGGATGATTGTACAGGTTGCGCAAACCAGACCTCGCCAAATAACCCACCACACTAAATAATAAAGTAAACAGATCCCATGATATTGATCTGATGTAGCAACTGAGTGGAAAAGGGAGTGAATCTAAAGAAACTCCATTGGACAGACCAACGGCATCAATGATGATCTCCTCATTTACAGAAAATGACCCATATGTCAATGATGATGGATCCACTGGCTCCAACCACATCAAAAATTCTGTCCATGCTTCAGTGCTGAATGTCACATTTCGACTATCAGCCAAGGTCTTCATGGCATAAACAACTTTTTCTATCCTAAACAGGGGATAAGATTGTTCATCAGAGGGCTCAATAACATCAGCCTTTCCCAACTTATCCCATATATTGCAATGTTGTGATACGGTCATGCTCATTAAAACCTCCTTTGCAAAGTCTAGAAAATCCGTGGCTACTTCAGTTGGGACACAGGCGCTGCCTTTCGAATTTGGAGTGAATCGAGAAGCACCTGCTAATTCCTTTCGAGCGCCTGATAATTCATTGCCAGCGTGATTGCAATCCTGTAAAACACCACCATGACATCTTCCCCATTGAGGACAGGGTACAAACTTTCCAGCACAGTTAAAATCAACACTTGAACTTTCACCGGGAACAAAAAAGTCGGCAGGATGATCAATAAAGCAATTATTGCGTTGCGCAACTTCTTCTGATGATTTGCTCTGATTGAGAATGCCGGTAGAGTTACTCTCATCACCAGGAGTAATCACGTGATTGGTTGCAAGGTAGAAAGCGCCATACGCCATTTGAGCCATCATGCCAACAAACAACACTGACATAATTCGTTTGCCCATCCTTTTAGCAAATGATGTTTCTTCCGGCTCCTCATCATCATTATTTCTTTCTTCGTTCACCTCAATGTTGGCAGCATCCTCCATCCCATCATCCTTTATCAACGGTTGTTTTGGACTCTCAAGTCTTTCCTGTGGGGTTCCTTCCTCTGATGGTTCTTTCCCGGTATTGACAATATCTTCCGTGGGAACACGAAGCATCTGAACAGCCACATTCTCCATCTGTGCCGATTCAATACCCAAAGCCGCCCTCCTCTTTCTGTTACTGTCCGATACCGAAGAAACTAATGCATGAGCATTGGCAATGGATGCTTTCACGGCTGTGGCATTATCGTTATCCAATTGTGGAGTTGGAGCAGAGACACCATCTGGATCCACAGATTGTCGTTTGTTACTGTTCAAATCACCCAATGGGTCTAGATTGTGTTTTTGGCCATGATATGGTGGATCCACTGCAGGTAATTTACGGTTCATTCCATTATTCCCATTACTATTGTTGTTGTTACCAAGAGAGGGAGTAGGTCCACATCCGCAATACGCAGCGGTGGGCAATTTGTATTCATTGTTAGGGAAGGGATCCTTTGGATTGAACGTAGCACCGGCTTTGGGACGATGGGCTATATGCTTTCTAGTGGGTGAGAAGATATTGGCTACGGCTGCTGGAGGAGCTGCCAATTTGGTTTGTGCCGGTGGTTCAGCTGGTATAGAAGCAGCAGCAGCAGCAGGAGACGACAACGACGAAATCTTGGGACTCTTTCTGTCTGCGGCTACCGCTGCGGGTGGCTCAGCTGGCATAGAAGAAGCAGCAGAAGGAGACGAATTATTCTTCTTTTTATTCAAACTCTCCCCATACTGTCTAGCACGTTCTAATAACTCCTTCTTACTCTTCTTCGTCGATGTCGTCTTTACTTCTGGAGATTTCACATTATATTCCTCTGCCGTCGCGGACTGTTTCCCGGCCGAGAATTCAAATAACGTCGTCATCTTTGTATCCTCGACCGATTTCGTAACGTACTCCACATCTCTTACGCGAGTCCCATTCGGTCCCGTCCTCGTCGTCGTCGTTGTCTTTGCTTCGACTATTTCAACCTCTTCGGCAATGGGTTCCGGAGGTCGGAAGGTGAATTCTCCGATGGCGGCATTGGCGGCACTCGAACGTCCGCGACGTCGGGTGGTGGATCTGCTAGAGCCGACGCTGCTCCTGGACGAGAGGGATTCGGTGTCCGATCCCGTGGATTTTCGAGTACGTTTGGCAGCTGCTGTCTTTGTTGTGGCGGTTGACTTTTTGAGTGAAGCCGTGCTGGTAGTGGCCGATGCGGCCGCTGCGGGAGATTTGTGCTTCTTGGCATCCAACTTGGCCTTGTAGGCTAGAGCTTTGGCGTGGGCCTCGGCTTTGCGTTCGGCGTTTGTTTTGGATTTCTTGGAGGGGGTCTCATCGTCGAGTGAGGCGTCGCTTGTGGCTTTGCGTTTGGGTGGCATGGTTTAGTTGTGACTGCGTTGTTAGGTGTTTGTTTTGCCCATGATTGCCCCTCCTTGATGGTTTTGATTTTGCCGTTGCTCTGTGTGATTGGAGATTTTGCGTCGTGATTTCACTGAAGTTGAGCATTGTTTATTAAATTTCACGTGAAATTGCAACCAACGGAACTCTCGAAAATGACGACGACATACGGAACACTTTTTTCTAGCCCGCGGGCTGTCAGCCCAGAAAAATTAGAGACCTCATTCAGGCAACCCTCGCGGGCTGTCAGCCCACTTGGATACCCGGGCTGACAGCCCACCCGGACATAAAGAAACTGACGTACTTCTTATTAAGTAACAACAGTACACTAAGTCAATTACTTAAATATGCACTA
>JALLPH010000916.1:0-13616 GCA_036939855.1 Cyclotella choctawhatcheeana
GACTAATGACCGTGGGGAGTCATAGTCCCCAAATTCTTCTATAATAAAACATCATAGAGCATAACAGGGAGGAACACGGTTTACATATACTTACATACCTACATAAGTATTTGAATCATGTTACAACACATGATTGATTTTGGTACCATAACGCTAGCTAGCGATTACCTTTGAAGTTCAAAAAAAATTCGTGTCTGCAGTCTGCACTGTGTCTGCATTGTGTCTGCACACTTGTCTGCAGTTGTCTGCAATGTGCCTGCATAGGTCTGCATTATTATGGTACCATACTATCGCTATTGTAATTGTAGCTTGTCAGTAAGGTTCCAGTTTAGAATTACGTTTTGTTTGGCAAATCAAAAGGGGCTAACGATGGCTCCCTTTCAATTTCTCTCGTCAGATGATGTTGTGAGCTGCTGCCGTGATTTGTTTGAAAAGGCAAAGAGGGTCCGACAAACTTATCTCCGATACACATACAAAAATTGGCATCTGGATACTTTTTTCAAATAAGCATTTGATTCCAAAGTGGGAAGCACATAATACTTCCTCCTGTACATAAAACCTTAATTTTTCACGACATTAGACATTACGCTGGCTAATGGGGGAGCTTAACGAGGATTCAATCCATTCCTAAACCCCCCCCCCCCCAAAATAGTTGATGAGGATTCGCCATGCAGCACTAAAACTAACGGAAGGGGAGGAAGGTCGCTGCATTCAATTCGGGGTCTGCTTTTTTGCCGCAATCTTTGCTGGTTTATAAAGGCTGTGCACGTCCGCCAAAATCTCAAAAACTGTGGCCGCGCGATCAAAATTCGAGGAAAATTGGGCCAAATCGTCAACCGATTCATTGCCATAACTTTGTCTTATGGACAAATTCCGCCAATCATTACAGCCTAGCCTTCTAAAGGCACTCAAATGCTATTGTTAACCGGCCAGATATGAATAGTATTCAATTATTAAGGTTGTTTACATGTGCTACTAGTGATGCATAGTAACTAAATCCTCGGATTCTTCTCAAGAGGCTTAATACAGTTAACCAATCAATGTATTACGCTCCATATAGTGTATAATGATCACTGATTTGGTAAAGTTGTCTTGGTTTGCTTGTTTATCGGAGGTTTACTGCCATTGCATTGTGGATTTGAGTGGGGGTTTACTTGATGGGCCGTGTAATTATTTTTTCCTTCCCGCCCGACAAATGGCCACAGCTTGGAATTTCATTCTAAGAGTCTCATGACTCATGACGTCAGCGAAAAAAAGAATCTAGCAAAAAAAGGTGCTTAAAATGACTTCTTTGGTATAAATGGCCCCACGTGCATTGCGTCTACAGCCTTCCCTTTGCTCCTCAGTCTCTCAACCAGCCGTCCTTTTTGAGCGGACTGCATGTCTGAATCTTCTCATGCCTATGAAAAGATCATCTTCACATTCATCGATCGATGGTTTTTTAGGGCGGGGGGCGCGGCGCGCCACCTTACCGAATTTTGAGGACGGTGTAAATATGCGCGGGAAGTCATTCTTTTTATGACGTGTCAGGCGCATTTTGATGACTTATTAGTACACATGATGACGTATTTGAACAGTTTTATATGGAGGGACGCACGCCCCCGGGCGCGTTGTGCCCCCTACTGGATTTTGTGCGCCCTAAACCAACATGGCTGCCCGCGGGTGATTTGTCGTACCTCTCCCTCCAGATTGCGCTGGATGCTGGTAATGATACTGTCAGCCATTGCTAGGAGGGTCGGTTTCAGGTATGGACTATTGTATTGCCCTCAGTTTGTGCCATTCAAGGCAAGATCATATCATCGTAATCTGACAAAAAAGTGACATCTTAGTTTAGCATTGCCAAAGTGGCGACTGTAAAACTCCTGTCAATTGGACCTGTATGAAACATTTTTCTGTCAGACTTGAAATGGATCCTCTAAAAAATAAAGCATTTGCAAAAATATTATCAAGGTCTCTGTCCTGACTGCTTTACTAATAATTCGGTGATGCATCATACTAATGAGATGTTGCTGTTGCTGATCTTGATGGAGTTGGTGGTCGTTTCCTTTAGGTTTAGGAGCAGTTGATAATATTTGTGAGAGTAATAGAAGTAACGGGAGACGGGAGGAGCAGACAATTGGATCTAGCCTCTCAGCCAATTGCCTAAGCTGCTGTACCATGAAATCACCGTAAACAATGTTGGTTAGTGACAACACATTATGGCCGATTTGTCCAACTAACAGCTGATGTATTAGCTCAGAAGACCTATGACTATGCATGCAAATTTTCTCCTAAGATTATGTTGATTTTATCATGATAGTCTCTAGATACCTAAGCCATTGTTGTAACCTGGGGATTTATTGAGATGTATCCTTCAGCAAGGAAGTACTACTCATGGCTTCTACTGGTCTTTTTCTGATTAAAACAGCCTTGATTGTGGTGGTGTTGTTTGTTGCAATGACAGACGAGACAGCTCACAGCAATGTCTTTTGACTTTCTCCAACCCATTGTCTCGTTCTTTGTTGGGAGTTCACCGTCATGCTACATTGCAGCTCTCTCTTTGTCCCTGTCTTTGCCTTAAGTAGTATCCAACGTAGCATGACTGTCGAGAAATAAGAGGCTAGGCCCAGTGTCCAGTGCTTGCACATAATACAAAACATTATGAAAAGAGGTGAGCAAAGTCAAGCAAACTAATTAAGAGACTTTGGGGTATCCACTATCTAAGTAATTGTTACTTATAACCAGCCAAGTTTACTCGCAACATGGGCAATATTTCCGTGAATTTTTAACTTGGTATCACCTTGTATTAGATGAGCTTCACCTTCTATCAGCCCAAGCAGAATATCCATAGCTTTAGCAAATTCATTTTTTGTTATGAGGTCATCAGTTTTAGTTAGTGCAATGTCAACAGCTGCAGATGTATTCTTAAGAGTCACTTCAGAAGAGTCTTTGAGTTCCTTATTGTCATGTCTAACTTTTGCATTCATTCTATTTTCTCTTGTTCGATTGAGTCCACCACTCAACGGTTTGAAGTTCGGTGGATTGTATACTTCAATAACATCTGTATCATCTTCGAGGGATTTGATTTGTTCTGAGTTTTTAAATGGCGACCTAGTAAACGGAGTTGTTGTTGAGGCAGATGACGTAAGGTCCACAGATGAGTTGTCGTTACCAGATCTGTTGTTATACAAAACATCATGAGACGCAACTCCCACTACGCATGGATGTGAGCTAAGAAAAGAAGGCTTTCCTGATGATCCCATGGCGGAAGATCCATTAAACTTTGTTAACATAGAGCAAGGCGCATCGCTTGGTGCTAACTTGAATAGATCTCTCAAATCTTCCCGATCAAAATACCTATTTGTAGAGCCACTTAATGATTCGTTCAAGAGTACTCTTTTAATGCCGTCTTTGTACACTGTGGGAACAACATATGTATCATATTTTCAAATAAAATCAATGCTTATGATTCAATTTACAGGGTAACTCACCTTGCTTTTCGTAGATCTTCTCCTCAACAGTCCCAGAAGTAATCATTCGATATACAGTCACATTTTTTGACTGACCAATACGATAACACCTATCAACGGCTTGAGCATCTTCACGAAACAGAAAAAAGTTTACACCTGCGGTTTAAAGACAAATATCAACAGGCATACAAAGTACTGACTGACCTTCTGCCGGGTTCCATGAGGGATCGAAAATTATAGCTACGACCAAACAAAAAGGATTTGTTTTTATATAGTATAAAGCGTGTCTTTGTAAATACTGCTAAACTAACCTCGGTTGGCACCGTTTAAGGTCAGCCCAACTCCTGCTGCCTTAGTGGATAGCAGCATACAATCAATACCGGATTCCCTGTCATTGAAATCATCCACATTTCGTTGTCTAGACTTTTCTTTTGACTGTCCATCAATTCGTAGGTATGTAAATGATCCATCCTGCGAGGGGGGAGAATGATACAAATTAGATAGATCTACTTTTCAAGCTAGCGTTCCAACTCGTAATACATGAATCAAATACTACATACAACAGTCAGTCTTGTTCACAAACACTGAAACTCACAAATACTCTTTCCATGATGTCAAGCATTTTGGTGCTCTGAGAGAAAATAAGTGCTCTGTGGCCTGCTCGTTTGAGACGTTGCATTAAAGAGAAGAGAACCTGCAGTTTAGCGCTTTCTTCGAGTAAATCATTAGGAGGGCGATCATCAATGATGGATGTGCGGCCTTCGCGAACCAGTGATGGATGTCCACAGAGCTGTTTGAGATGGGCGATTGCAGTAAGGGGGGATGGAGTGGCCCCTGATAAAACATTCGAAATCATGCCACCATCTAGATCTGAAGTGCATGGTAACATTATGAGTGCGCTTAGAATACGTGATGATGATTTCAACATTTTGGCTCACATTTTTGATAAAGACTCCTCTGCTTCTCTGAAAGAGATACAAAGACAACAAGCTCCTTCTTTGTTGGCAGTTTGTGCTGAAATTCGCTTGATTTTAAACGTTGAAGAAAGTATGGCTGCAGCAGGTGTTGCAGCTTTTCGTTCATCTCAGCGGCCTTCTTCATTTCCCAGTCCGACGCATTCTGCTGCCTTCCCTCCTCGATAGGAATGGCATACTTATTGAGAAATCTAAGAAGAAACATTGTGAGACGAGGTATGGCAAAGCAAAGATCAAAAAAGAAGTTTTACTCACGTTCTTGACGAACCCAGCAACTGCCCTGCAGTTGCCCAGTCAAACAAGCTATGCAGCTCTTTTAGATTGTTCTGAATTGGCGTACCGGTTAGCAGCAGACGCCGAGTCTTTTTATTGCGACAGATAATTCGCACATGCTTAGAAACGAGAGTACTTGGGTTCTTGATGCAATGACCTTCGTCAAGACAAACGTAGCACCATTGCCACCTGTCATATTTTGCCGCAATATTGTTCAGTTCCGTGATGTGGCTGCTGATGAGTCCATAGGTTGTCACAACAAGTTGTGGATTCTTGAACGAGCTATTTACATTTATTTCAAATATAAGTTCAAGTGAGATAAAGTATAACAGTCAATGATGCCAGTAATCGAATAGTGTGTGTGTACAACCTACCTGCAAAATCCCTCAGTAAATAAGCGCAGCCTCTTCTCTTTGCCTACATCACTGGTAATTGCACAAACATCACATCGTGGTGCAATGTCTTTCAAGATCAAGTTAGCTTCTCTCTCCCAATTGCGCACTACCGACTTGGGACATACAATGAGAGCATTGTGTATTGTTTCTGCACGCATCAAAGACCCCAAGTACACTAGAGTTTGCATAGTTTTACCCTGTACAAATGTATCAAGTCAGCACATATCAAACAGTTGGAGAGCATTGTCACGAAAATCAGATTATATCTTACCATACCCATATCATCCGCAAGTATACCTCCTTTGATTTTGTTTCTGTGCAATGAAGCCAACCATTGAATTCCAATTCGTTGATGGGGATATAGTTTTTGATATGAAGGAAATGGCAGACGAATTCGTGGCCAATTGCCCGATTCGGGTGGAAGATGCAAATCTTTGGTTTCTTTGTCAATGGTCCAACATCCGCATCCGTCAGTAGTGATTATGTCTTCGTCTTCGCTGTCAAAGGAGTTGATTGTTTGAATAGTTACATCTGCATCCAAAAGTGAATTGTTGTTGGTATTCGCATCCTCAAGAGTCATTCCAGAAAAGGCATCATCTAAAACAAGGTCTTCTGATTTGATTTCTTCTACCTCTTCTTTCTCGTTATGACTCTGTTTAAACATGCCGTCGTCGGCGCTTACGCTGGCGCTTTCGATCGAACTCTCTTCATCATCAATAATGCGTCTCTTTACTGGCTTTGCAGAGACAAACATGACACTTTCTTTCGATTCATTGTCACTATCTTGCGAATAGCTTGTATCGATGTTTAGCTTTGACATAAGATCAGCAGCAGCATTGGCATCGTTGTCTATTTCTTCTGTGTGATTGAACTGTAACGAATCGCTTTCGGCTATACGTTCAAATACGCTGTGCTTCTTCGCACCACTCTGTTTACTGTCTTCACTGATTGCTTCCATGGAAGATCTTAGATATGATCTCACGGGAGACTTCATTGGAGACATATTTCTGAAATCAGGTAGCACCTTGGGACTGTGCATATCATCGCTATAATCACTTTCTGGACTCCTCCCCTGTCTCCTGTCCCCCTTTTCTTTGCTTCTGGGACAACTTTGCGAAATGTAACGCTGTACGTGCTCTACGGCCTTGTTTAGATTGCGTTCGGCGGTACGGATGGCTCGGTTTATTTTTTCTGATTGTGGCGGTGGAGTGAGCGATGTACGTGTGGGTGTATGATTTCCATTTGCTCCGGCTTTATGGGGTAGCGGTGAGACTATGCATAGGTCTGAGAAGTCTGGTGAAGATGCTGCTTTGCCCTGATTGTTTGCGGATGATTCGCTGATTTGGGGGGAGGCGCAATGGCCATTGATGGGGCTTGTTTCTGTAATCATTTCTGTTTTGGCGTTCCCCGAACAAAACTCGGAATTGTCACCACTAGAGAGTCACCCAGCTATATGAAACAGCTAACTACTCTAGAATCTAGTGTGGAATAATAACAATAGCCGCCCCAACCACCAAAGTCTCTTTTGCTTGTTTTGGAATACTGGCGATTCTATTTCATCGTTGGTCGTTTGGTTGTTGATGGTGGTTGTTGGTATTGTGTAATGTGCCGTGCGCCAAAAATCTGCCCTATTTAACACCGACACGGGCGGAGGCGGGCAAATCCAGGGCGCGCAGGGATAGAAGGCTGACGCTTGCTGTCGTTCATCATGGCAGCCGAACAAAACGATCATGAGCAAACTCTTTCTTGTCCAATCTGCCTATCTTCTAGTGAAGATAACTTGGCTACCTTATTTTCAAAGACAGAATGTGGGCATGTATTCTGCACGTCGTGCCTGGAGCAAGTCTTGTGCAAGCGAAATAGATATGTCAACGAGGACGAAGACATACGTTACACCTGTATCACTCGAGGCAACTGTCCCATGTGTAGAGCACATATTGATCTCTTTGATCTGCGTAGTGCCATTGATTCCTCTCTTGCGGTGGGGAAGAATACAGACGTGACAACTTGGCCTATTCATGACCAGTTGTATCGACAAAAAGCGATGGGAAGAGACACACCAGTCACTAACGATCTGTTGGATGCATTAAATCATTCCAAAGGACCAGCGTATGGATATGGAATGGAGTTTAGTTTTCTTGAGACCGTTCCGTCGTTGATTTTTTCCCCTCCGCTTTCACTTCATAGTTTCGGTAGTGGCGGGCTTGAAAATCATATGGGATGCATAACTTGCAAGTTAAAGTTTAATGACTACCATTTCCATCAAGATACAATGAGTTTCCACGGAAAAATTGACTGCAACGATCCCTGGGTTACGCAAAGGGTGCGAAAAGAACCTAATGATTGTGAGATAGATACGCTGTCAGCAACTCCTATCCTGTCATCTCTATCATCATCGATACAACAGAGAATTATTTGTCCAAGCTATTTCTACCAGAACTTTGAATGTGTATTGCAATTTTCACCGGATGCAAGATATATCCGTGATGGCTACATTTCTTGGTCGTATTTTGACACAACTTCTCTGGCGGATCAATACCCTCTAGATGGCACATGGGAATGCAGGCTTGAGTCGGGTGAAGTAATACCAATACATGTGCAATTTCATTCGTTCTCTTTCAAGGATAAGAGGTGTCATTTTTTCATCAATGATAATAAGGCATGGTTTCAGTGGCCGGGTACAACGGTTGTACAGATGTCAGAGCAAGAGATCCTCCCAAAATCATCTGAGATAGGAGAGACCTTAAGTTGGCAATCGGATGCAGCGTTTGGCTACGAAAAGTGGACACGTATATCAATGAACTTGAAAGAAGTTTCTAGTGTTGTTAGAATGAAACCAATATCAAGTGAAGTGATTGGTGCTGGTTCTCAATTTATCTATCAGAGAGTGAACGCTGATTCTGACAATGATCAAACACTAGGACCTTCCTATAATGCAGATTCACTCTGGGGCAATGTCTTCTGTCAGGGGTTCACTGTTGGGCTAGCGTCTTACCACTTCATGAAGTCAGATGGTAACCCCAATGAATACAATTATAGTGCTTACATATCCTATGAAAATCCGAAGACTGGTCAATGGCCAGACTTGGACAATGGCCAATTCCATCTCACGCTTACTTTCGTAACATTGAATGGAACGAACAAACAAGAACGTTCAAGGGAGACATCCTCTGGATGGAAGATCATGGCACCACTTGGACTGGTCATTCTAAATGGATGTATGAGATAACGTTTGATTCGACTTTCAAGTTTATAGTCTCCGGAACTTGTACTATGGAAAGTGGAGAACCGCTTCAGTTTGGCCGAGATTTGGTATACATAAATGCTGCACTCTGGGATGTTTTCACTCAAGATCTAGAGTCCTGTTCGAGCACAGAAGAATTTCTTGACTCTATCCGTCGATGCAGAGACAATGGTGCATCTAGGTTAACACTTCACGATTTGGGAGAAGTAGCAATGTCTGTCATGATAAGAGGAGGCGAGAGTATCTTTGATTACAATCTTTAATTGTCTAGAATGAATTAATGTAAGACAAGTTCATGGACAAGTACAGTGTTGAGAATTGAACGAAAAGTATTCTTGTGTGTGGTGTGTGGTGACTTGTGTGTGTGGTGTCCTTCCACGTGTAGATATTATTCACCAAATATCACCATCACATTATTTCTCTCCCACTATTCACACATTCACACAATCAAACACAAGTAGTGACCCAAGACACCATCAATCCAACCCAGAACAGCTCAAGATGGCACCGAAATCAGCCGCTCCAACCCCTGAAATGGCCTCCCTCTCCCTCGCCTCGGCTCCCAAAGGCACAGCCAAACGCGATGCTCTCGTAGCCGCCGAACTAGAAATTCAAAGCATGTGGGAACGCGAAAAGGCGTTTGAATGCAACCCGATCTACCAAGAAGACGGTTCCAAGGCTGAGAAGTTCATAACTACCTTCCCTTACCCCTACTCCAACGGGAACTTGCATTTAGGACATGCCTTCAGCTTGACGAAGGCTGTCTTTCGTTCTCAGTTTGAGAGAAATCGGGGCAAAAACTCTTTATTTCCATTTGCATTCCATTGCACGGGTATGCCCATCCAAGCTGCTGCTAACAAGCTCAAGGCAGAGATGGAACAGTATGGTACACCTCCCAAGTTTCCCGAGGAAGATCCGGAAGTACGTGCTAAGATGGAGGCAGAGTTGGCGGCTGCGGCAAAAGCTAAGGCGGATAAGGATAAAGCTGAGGGGGGTAAGAAGGGGGGTAAGACGAAACTAGTGCAAAAAACTGGGACTGGGATAGTACGTCAATGGAACATATTAAAACGCATGGTGCCTGAAGAGGAGATTCCTTGCTTTGCCGATCCTGTCTATTGGCTGATGTACTTTCCTCCGATTGGTGTGGAACACATGAAGAGATTTGGGAGTGGTGTTGATTGGAGAAGAGCCTTCATTACCACCTCTGTGAATGGGTATTATGATGCCTTCATTCGTTGGCAGTTCAATGTTCTTCGCGAGAAGAAAAAGGTACTGTTTGGGAAGAGGAATAATGTGTATTCTATTGTGGATGGGCAAGTTTGTGCAGATCATGATAGGAGCGAGGGAGAAGGTGTTGGGCCTCAAGAGTATGTCTTGATTAAATTGGAGGTTTTGAAGCCAGATCATGGACAGGCAAGACATGAGAAGATGGATGCATTGTTGAAACGTGTGGAAAATGAGGGAAAGAAGGGTGTGTATTTAGTCCCTGCCACTTTGAGGCCTGAGACGATGTATGGTCAGACTAATTGCTTTGTGTTGCCTACGGGAGAGTATGGGGCTTACTACATTGATGCTACAAATGAAGTGTTTGTCATGAGTGCTAGATCTGCGAGAGGGTTGTCATGTCAGGCATATGATGCTGCCAATGATGTGTACTTTACCAAGGAGTTTGGAAAGATTGAGTGTCTTGAAACTTTCACTGGGGATGAACTGCTTGGCTTGCCTCTCAAGGCGCCCAATGCAACTTATGAAAAGGTTTACACGCTGCCGCTTCTCACGATCAGTATGGGAAAAGGTCAGTGGTGTTGAGTGTTTTACCAAATCGCTCGTGTTGTTTATGTCCAGTATGCTGACTTGATTTTTCACTATATAACCACTTCCATAAAAGGCACAGGAGTTGTGACATCAGTACCATCCGATGCTCCGGATGATTATGTTGCCTTAAAAGCCTTAAAGGACAAACCAGATTTTGCTGCGAAATACGACATAACACCGGACATGGTTGATCCCTTTGAGGTGGTACCTATTATCACCATTGAAGGCTATGGTGATGCCTCAGCTGTTTTTATGTGCGAGAAACTTGGAATCACCAGCTTCAATGACAAAGCAAAGCTTGCGCAGGCTAAAGATGAGACGTATCTCAAGGGGTTTACTACAGGAGTAATGACTGTCGGACCTCATTCTGGGAAGAAAGTTTCAGAGGCCAAGCCATTGATTAAGGATGAAATGATCGCTGCTGGTCAAGCGCATCTTTATTTTGAGCCAGAGTCTAAAGTCGTATCTCGCACAAATGATGAGTGTGTTGTTGCATCTACTGATCAGTGGTATCTTGCGTACGGTGAAGAATCTTGGTGTTCAGCAGTGAAGAAGCATGTTCTTGATAGCGAGAAGTTCAATGCTTATGATACAGCTGCGCTCGAAAAGTACGAAACTACGCTGGACTGGCTGAAAGAGTGGGCATGCACAAGGCAGTTTGGACTTGGTACTTATTTGCCTTGGGACAAAGAGTGGGTGATTGAGAGTCTTTCAGATAGCACAATCTATATGTCGTACTACACCATTGCGCATTATCTACAAGGAGAAAACAATTTAAATGGTGAAGAGTCGAAGTGTCCCAATGGAATTAAGGTCTCTGACCTCACAGGTATGACCAATTTCCAATATTATGTTTCTGTCGATCTACTACTCATTTCATTCTTGCTCTAATTTTTCCCAACAGACGATGTGTTCAATTTCATATTTCGAAAAGGGTTCTCTATTCCTAGTGGCTGTGCTATTCCTTCTGAAACCCTTGAGAATATGAGAAATGAATTTCGTTACTGGTATCCTATGGATCTCAGGGTTAGTGCAAAAGACTTGATTCCCAATCATCTTACAATGGCACTTTACAACCATGCTGCCATGTGGGATGACGAGCCAGAGTTATGGCCCAGGGGTTACTACACAAATGGGCACGTCATGGTTGATGCCGAAAAAATGAGTAAATCCAAAGGGAACTTCCTCATGATGTTGGAATGTATTGAGAAGTATTCAGCTGATGCAACTCGATTTGCGTGCGGTAAGTTTTGATAATGAATGAATTACATACTTTTGCTCATATAACTCATAAGCAATGATCGTTATTAGCCGATGCTGGTGACAGTCTTGAAGATGCAAACTTCAACAGAGACACTGCAAATAGTGCAATTGTATCTCTTTCAAATGAAGCTGCTTGGATCAAGGAAGTATTGGCAGACTCTACCTTACGCAAGGGAGGCGAGCTAAACTTCATGGATAAGGTGTTTGAGAATGAGACCAATCGCCTTGTCAAAGCCACAGAGATTTGTTTTGAAACCATGCAGTTCCGAGAAGGCATTCAGAGGGGTTGGTTCGAGATGATGATTGCAAGAAATGAATATCGAAGCTGGTGCCAAGACAGTGGTGTTGCCATGCACGAAGTCTTTGTTAGGAAGTGGGCAGAGAGTCTAATTATCATCATGTGTCCAATTTGCCCTCATTGGTACGAATTGTTTACTGTGCTTTTTATTGTCCGTGGCTCTTCTTTCTCACTCTTCTTTCTCAAACTTTTAATGTCACCGTTGGAAGGTCTGAATGCCTATGGCGGGATCTAGGAAAAGAGGGCTTAGCAGTGAGAGCTCCATGGCCGACCGTAGACGAAGAAGATGTACTTCTTACAAAACAAGCCAAATGCCTCCGCAGCTCTTTGAAAAACTTTCGAGGTCAAGCTGGCAAAGCCAAAAAGGGCTGGAAGACCGCGACTATTCTTGTTGCTGAGGAGTACCCACAATGGAAGGTTGACGCTCTCCTATGGATGCAAAGCAAATATGACAATGGTTTCCCCTCTACATTCATGGCAGACTTGAAGGAATGGTCAACCACTAGTGTAACGGACAAGAGACAGGTTAAAAACACTATGCAATTTGTTTCGTTTATGAAGCGAGAAGTGGATGATGTTGGCGAGATGGGAATGGACATTAGGTACGTAATCGGATACTGTATGTTTTGCCACTGCTTATAAAACTCTAACTTTGTGTTGAATTGAAAGGTGCCCCTTTGATCAACTTGCTATTCTTAATGAGAGCAAGGCCTACCTCAAATCACAGCTAGGTATTGATGAACTTGGAGTTGGGAGTGTCCTGGACGCAGATCTCGCAGTCCCTGACAAAACTAGCCAAAATGTTACACCAGGGAAGCCTTATCTTTGGATACGTTAGCTTGCTGTGGAGTAGATCAAGATATGAATAGGAGAATTTTGATTACTCAATCTTTAAACCGGTGCACCACATGTGTAAGAGAGTAAAAGAGTGACAGTTCTTGATAAAAGATATTTACGCTCGGGTCTCTACTTATCAAGTGTAAGCTAAAATACACCTCAAAAAACTAAAAAAGTGAAAGTATGAACATAAATTATATGTGAAGTTGAAAGTTGAAACAATGGATAAAGGTGCGGCTAGAACGCGTTTCTCTTTATGGTATGCCAATCAAACGCAAGCGAAGGTCCTGTGAAACCTGACATTGGATGTAAACAGATGATCATCCTATCAACTGACAAGTGATATAATAATGTGTGTTAATTATTGCATCTATTGCACAGAAAGTGGGCGCAGTGAAATAATCTCCTGCTTGTGCCCAAAGCAATGAAAAAAGCAGGAACAGACCCACTGATTTACATCAGAAGACAAGATGGAAGAATTTAAGATCATCTCGGGGTGAGTGAGTGCCATACAAGAGTTCGTATTCACATTTCTTGCATCTTCTCTACAATATTTATTTATTTGCAATCACAGTAGAAGTTTTTTATAACGATAATATTCACATTTAGACAACTACTTCGTCTTCTTCGCATTATGGATAGGCTTACATCCAACAACTGCGAACACAAATTAGAAATGTATGGGCTTATCATACGCGTCCATGCACGCTTCTTTGAAGGCTTCACTCAATGTGGGATGGGCATGGCAAGTCCTGGCAATATCTTCTGAGCTGGCTCCATACTCCATACCCAAAACACCCTCAGCAATCATTTCTCCAGCATTGGGCCCCATAATGTGAATTCCTAACATCTTGTCTGTAGCCTTATCAGTGAGAATCTTTACAAAACCATCTGTATTACCAGTTCCATTTGCTCGTGCTCGAGAATTGGCCTGAAATGGGAAAGTTCCCTTGTTGTATTGAACACCAGCCTCCTTGAGTTCTTCCTCTGTTTTGCCTACAGCTGCCACCTCCGGGAATGTATAGATCACGCCAGGAATAGCATCATAGTTCACATGTCCAGCATATC
>JALLPH010000917.1:0-13635 GCA_036939855.1 Cyclotella choctawhatcheeana
TGCGTGGGGTGTTGCTGTTTCCTTCTTCTCATTTTCCATTTTGTGGCACTGGCACAAAGAAAGTTGTGAAAAGAGAAAAGAGCGAAAAGAATCAGTGATTTCACGCACACAACAAAAAATAACGAGTTTTCACGTGAAGAGATCAAAAGGGTTCGAGACGATGAGCATTATTTTTAGAGTTGTGTCAAGAAGAGTATGTAGTACCAAGTGTTGGTTTTAATATTGTCTAACTCTCAACAGCTCTCAACAATGCCAATCAAATTCCAATAAAATATCTAAAAGTTGTCACACAATACAGCCATCAACCAGCTAAAGGAGAAAGAAGAATAGACCGTTGCAGCGATCTTGAACTAGTAGTAGAAGAAGCGTCAAGTTCTCATCCCAAGAACCAAGCAGATTCGTCATTATTGTTCTCAGTGGTTGTTTGTTCATGGTGGTCTCTCAAGGCGGCCCTTACCTCTCACCAAGTTGCCAGACGACACTGACTGGCTTGATTCAAAATGTGAAAGTGAAACATTGATTAATGCTGGATTTCTCCGATTAAGGATAATATCTTCTCTCCAATAAAATCATTCCGTCCATCCAATCAAATATTGTCATTGTTTTCTCCCATAAAATCATCTTGTGACACTACCAGTGTTTCATACTTCATACAGTAATATTCTAGAGACAAGGTTGAGGGAAATTAACTGGAATTTGGAAGTTGGAAGTTGGAAGTTGTAACAGCCGCAATCAAAGTCTATTTTTGACCTAATGTCGCACCCTAAATAATAATCCAGCTAACAAAATTTGATGAAGCTCTTAGCTGATCGGTATTCAAGCGGTTACAATATTGATGAAGTATACTTACTTCAATAAGAATGCCACCACACATGGATGTGGTAAACTATCTTTGGAATTATTGGATGCCATATACTCTTTCTCAAATGGCAGATGCTCATGGGAAACATATCATCCTGGAACAGTATTCAGTACAACAACAGTCACACAAAAATGCTGACCAGATTACGAAGTTGGTTTATGTAGAGTGCTACTATTAGTTTATATTTGTTGGTGTTTTATTTTCTCATAAGACTTATTTGTATAGAAGTGAGGATGTCACAGTGGCATTGTTCACAAGAGCTTGTATTTCATTGCCCAAAATGCTTGTGGGCACCATGTTGGACATTCAGCTCATCAGTGACTTGTTTGTACAAGAGGGAAACAAACCTTTTAGATCTTCCAACAACAAAAAGTGTATACAACAAGCAGACGTCCAACACACGTATTCTTTGCAGACAGCCTCATCCTTCTGCAAATTGGACCTTCTTTGGAGACCAAAAGCAGAAAACTCTCAGAAAGAAAGAGTAGGATGAAGGCATTACTCTCATTGCATGTGTACATGGTTGTATGAATGAATAAGGTGATCCACTCAAACCCCATGAACATATGACTAAAGAATAATGTATTATGATATTAATTTTAGGTATTGTAAGGGTGCTGGAGGTGGAAAAGATATGCAAGTCTCAATTTGTTCCTCTGATGGTAAGTTATCTTAATGGATGGTAAACTTGAATGATTACCAATCTCTGCTGAATTAGGTTGCAGTAAACCTGCTCTCGTTCGGTCGGATCTATGCATTGATCAAGCCCAATGTAAGATCTGCAAAGATCCAGATTGTACCAAGCTTTCACTTTCACTAGTAGTAGATAAAGATTTTTGATTACTCAAGATGGTGGTGATAGACATTCCTGTCCCAGCAAAGCAGTTGGAGGAACATTCTGCCATGAGCATGGTGGACAAGAACAAGATCCAATTTCAAAAACTTGCTCTGTTGAAGGTTGCGACAAACTTATATTTGCAAGGGGTAAATGTTGTGTGCATGATGGCCAGATTTGCTCTGTTCAAGCGTGTAACAAACTTTTATTTGCACGGGGTAAATGTCAGACACATGATGGCCAGATTTGCTCCGTTGAAGGTTACAGCAAACTTGTAAGAGCACATGGTAAATGCCTTGTGCATGATGGCCAGATTTGCTCTGTTAAAGGTTGTGACAAAGTTGTAAGACCACATGGTAAGTGTTGGAAACACAAGAAGAAAAATATTCGCTCGTCTTCGGACCCATAAGACAAATCCGTAAGACAAGAGAATCTTTCAACAGGTGCATTATAATACTCATAAATCATATTTACACAAAATTTACATGTAAGATTTTCAAAACTTCTTAAAATAAAAGGTAGTGGGCTTGCCTAAATAATACTTCAGTTCCTCATTCTTTGACGGTCACTTACAAAGACGACAACTGATCAAAGCTTTCTTAAAACAGCCAAATACCCTTTGTTTTCATCTCTCTCTGTTCTTGGGTCTGCAGGTTCAACCTCAAGTGTTACTTTCCATTCACCATGATCGCATATCATTTCCATCCACTCTGTTGTGGTGGGTAAGCCTCTTTGTACCATTACTGGATTAGATTGATGTTGACCTAAAACATGCTGCAATGACATGAGAAAATTCTTGCTATTGTTTGTGTCTGCAAGATAATTGAACAAGCACAACGAACATACCATTGCACCTTGAGCGTGAACAACTACCAACGCTCCACCAGACCGTAACACAGAAACAGCTTTACCAATACAGCTCTCCATATCAGGTAAATCATGAAGCGAAGAACAAAATATCACTGCCTCAAATACTCCATCTGACGCTGCCACTGCCGCAGCTGTATCCTTCTCATTTGGCTCTACATAGACCGAGAAATCATGAGTAAGAAAGTCATCCGAAACGAACACTCGTCCCCTTCCCAATTTATTCTTCTCATCCCCATAACGTTGAATGGCATTTTTGATCATTTCTTTACTCAAATCAATCCCTACATATGAATCCAGAGGCAAACCAACAAGTGATGGGACAATACTTCCATGACCACATCCAACATCCAATAACTTCCCTTTTCCACCCTCTACATTTGCTTTGGTAACAGTCTCGACGGCAATAGAGCAAGCTTTTGTTATTCTGTTTTGTAAATCACCTTTCATTTTATTACCTGCAATATCCGCATTTGTTGCTTTGGCATCGGCTGATGCATCCCATGTTATCTCTTGGTAAATATTATGCAAATTGGTCTCTGTGAAAGAATGCTTCTCCATCAATTCCTGTAGTCTGGATCTATCACGTGAAGAAATCTTCCATTGTTCTGAAGGAATCAGCCGTTTTCTGTCAGTCTCTGTCATAGGAGCTATCAATGCATCAAATTGAGTCAATTTTTTATATAATGATGTTGCCTCTTTGAGATGCGGCGGTAATGAAGATAACGCCGCATTAATACGAGATATTGTCCCCGTTTTAATGTCGCCACCGTATCTTTCTGTGAGTTGTTGGGTAGCTTTCTTCGCTTGATTGTGGTTCATCATCTTTTTCGTTTTAGAAGGCCCTGCAGGCTTTTTCGTACCAAAGCCTCCGCCTGCGAAAATAACTGTTTGACGCCGTTTGTGTTGTTTGAAGATGTTGTTGGTTTGCGTTTGTGATGGCGATACATATTTGACATCTGAAGTCCAAGTGAAAGAGTTGACAAGGCGCATAGACTCATTTAAGAGAATGCATGTCAAGGATGATGCGAATAATGTCACACATTGCAGCTTCATGACAAATTCTTGCTAGATAGCTTGGCCGGTTGACGGTGCGATGTTGAGGAGGTGGCGGTTGGCTGGGTTGGGTTATTGGGTTTGGATGGGATGATAGAAGATGAGAGGTCGGAGGTTGGTGGCGGTTTGTGGAGGTTTGTGGCTGTCGTGGGTCGTGGGCTGTCGTGGGTTTGTGGGTCGGTTGTGTTTCTTTCTCCGTGGGCGAGGCTAGGCTCTGGGCAGGGCGTGATAAGGCCCAGCTACAGGTACAATAGTTGGGTTTCCGGGGAGGGGCGCGGCGGCCTACACCCCACAATCTGTTTTCACCACAATCCACAAAAGAAAATGTTCAATGTGCACGAATCAAAAGCCAGATGAGGTAGACGACTTGACTCCACACAATCTCTTGACCGAGGAAGCTGAAACCATGCCCTTCTCACCGTCACGAAAATACAACCCCCAATCACTCGATGAGTTCAATGAACATGCCTCTGCTGATGCTAACCTACACCACAATGAACAACATGAAAATGGGTACGACCCAAACCGCCCTGAATATTCTACATTGGTTTTGCGTTCTTCGCCTCCCAAGAAAAACTGCTGCACCCGTCCCGTAGCCTCTGTATTCCTCCTGTTAGTGGCTGCGGGTTTAATAACCGCATGGCAGCTTCTACCTGCCGAAGAGATAGCCAAGACATACATTCCAAAATTCGATGCACCGGAAAATCCATATACTGGTCCAGAGGCGGGTGCTCCTGGAGGTGAAGCATTTAACGCCTCTGATGCTGGATTTTTGGGTGATGTCTCCTTGGGAGATTTCGATATAAACTTGCCAGGGGTTAGTTTCGGCGGTGACAACGATGCTGGAACATCTAATGATGTAGTAGTACCCTCATTCATGACATGTCCATCCAACAATAACCTCTGCTGTAACGGATCTGCGTCCAACTGTGTTTTGAGAGTGGATCAAATGATGTTCTCTATGGTTCATAATGCCAATGCTGCGGAGGAGGGGGGTTTCTTTGCAGGTTATAACCATTTCGGTTCATTGGAAAAGGCTTTGATTGCGGGTCATCGAGGGATCAATGTTGATGTATGCAATTGTGGTGGCGAATTACAATTTTGCCATAACGTCTGTGATTTAGGTGAACGCGACCCAAATGAAGTATTTTCCAATTTGCTAGATTTTTTAGATGAATACAAAAGTGAAGTCGTAGTTCTTCTGTTTGAGGCTTCTGACCAGGGTCCTATCAACTGGAGTGACTTGTATGGAAAGATGCAAAACGTGCAGGGTTTCACTGACAAATTGTATACACATACAAAAGGAGAGCAGTGGCCTACCATGAGGCAGTTAGTAAGGAGAGATCAAAGGATTCTTGTCTTTTACTTCAATGGAGGGTATTGTGACAATGACTTGTGCCCAGCCCCATTCCATCAGTGGTTTGATTATGCTGCAGAGACACAGTTTGATAGTTCTTCTATATCAGACTTGAACAATTATGAATACAGTTGTGAAGTAACTCGTGGGCCTGGTAGTTCACCAGCAGAACGAGTCAACAATGCAGACTTCTTCGTCGTGAACAACTTTGTCACACCTCCAGATCCTGATGCAGCAACAACCACCAATTCCAAAGACTTTTTGGCTGGGAGGTTATCTAAATGTGCAAATTTGAACAGCAAGAGACCAAACTTTGTGTATATTGACTTTTGGTCAAATGGAGTAACTGCTGAATTGGTTCAATATGCAAACGGCCAGATGGCAAACGATATTAGTGCTGGAAGAGAATCGCTTTTGTAAGATGTCTGATTAGAGTAATTGGTGGGTGTTATGAAGGTTTAAGTTAGGATGAAATGTAATATGAATATACCACTATGCAACTAATAATTATTTATCTGAATGCTGAGAAATCAGATAGACATCCCAACGATTCAACTTTCCTTGAATGTCGAAAGAAGGACGGGCGATAGAATTTTCTTCACTGATGTCAAAACATCCCAAAGGTGGTGCTCCGATTGGGCGTTTCACTACAACTCTTTTGGTGGCAGATTTGCAAGCTACACTGAGCAGATTTCTTTCTTGCTCTATTCTTAATTTTTCTGATCGTATACTGTCATCTGTTTTGTCTGCAGTTCCTAACAGTGAATGTAAAATGCTCATGTCCTGCAGTAATGACGATGCCATCAAGAGTGAGGAAACGTCTGTTCGATCTCACATCTCAACTGTAAGTTTTCATGTCCTTACCTTCTTTACTGCGGAAGCTTTCTTCTTTCGCGGTGGGAACATTGGATCCAAATAGCAAATATCAGGAGGATAAAACGGAGATGTCAGTTTGCACTGATCCGAAGACACACTCTGCAACACTTCAACAGCATCACCGTCTTGCATTGTTAAACTACGAATCAGCTGTCTTGCATGGCCTGTGTTCAATTCAGATGATATTGTAGCATCAAGCTTGGCAAGTAATCGCAACCGACGCATCGCATCCAATACCAGCGTCGCTACAATTTTATTCCTTTCTACCATATGAAGTTTTATCGGTGGTGTTTCTTGGTCATTTGCACTACGGATAAACGCATTCAGAATTATCAGAGAGTCACGTGCAAAACCTGCCGTCAAATCATAGATTATCAGTGGCTCTTGTTTGTCCGAAATCATTTTCTTTATCCCCAATGCTTTCAGTAGTAGTTCTCCCCCGCCTGCAGCATTCATTCGATAACCTAGACGAGTATTTGAAGGGGGGCAAAGGTCAACAAACATGGGATCCAGCTTCAAATTTGATTTTGTTCTTCTTTTTGATTGTTGTGGTGAATTTGCATGTATAGCAAGAGCGAATGAGTTGGCATGAGGATATGGCACTGTTGTGAGAAGATGTGAAAATGATGATGTGGAATCATTGCTGCCGGAAATGAAAGGGATATCAAGTAGAATTGCAATCTCATTTAAATGATGGATTGCATCTGCATGCCAACTTTGGTCCTTTTCGCATGGCGGCACAATGGCAACTCTTGTATCTCCAGCATGTGGGCTTGATTTAACCAGCGATGATTGCACGTCGTCACGACGTGGTCGCTTTCTCGTCTGAGGCAGCGGATGCAGTTGAAAACAAGATGCAGATCTCCATTCTGCAATTAATAGGATGACACCACTGAGACGACTTTTCGTCATGAGTACATAATGTTTGGGCTATGGTGAGGCAGGGTCGGGTTGATCGATGTGTGGATGGACCTCTCTGTCGATTCGTCTCGATCGTGCTGGATGAGACCTGAGGGCCCCTAGTTAAATTTACTAACTACGTATGTCACACGCCACTCAAGAAACTCCAGAGAATCGTCTCTCGCCACCAAAAAACACAAACGAGCACCATGACACATCGTCGACAACTCCCCACACAGTAGTGAATAAAGCATTTATCTCCCCACTTTCAACTGCTATAAGGAGACTACTCCAACGCGATATCATGGGTATCACAGGTTTTTGGGCCAAAGCCATCGGAATTGCATCATCCCCTAGTGTTGATCTCTCTGAATTCAAAGGACGTCGATTCGCCGTGGACGTGTCTATCTTTATGAACAAGTATCTCCAATCAAACATGGACAAACTAGCTACTACCGCCAATCCTCCTTGTCCTGCCCCTGATCTACTTCCCTGTATTATGGCATGGCATCACAGCGTGAGTCAGCACATCACACCCGTGTATGTATTCGACGGCAAAGCACCTCCAATTAAAGATGATACAAAGAAGAAACGCATTATAACACGCGATCGCAGAGGAAAAGAGTGGCTCATACTTTACAACAAGGCGAAGGAAGAATCAAATATTTCAGTTGCCCCAGAGACTCTCAAGGAAGCGACTGAGGATAGGATGAAAATGTCTCATCCAAATGCTGTGGATCACGCTAATATTTTGAGGTGGATGAAAGAAAATGATATTGAATGTATTGGATCCATTGCAGAAGCTGACCAACAAATGGTGCAGTTGGAACGCGATGGTGTTGTAGATGGTGTCATTTCAGAAGATGGAGACATTGTTGCTCTTGGGGCCAAGCGAGTTCTCTGTAAGATGTCAAGAAAGAATAATGGCCATTTCCAGTTTAAAGTCTTTGAATGGGAGAAATTTGTCAGCGCAGAGAATCCATACAACTCAAAGCTCAGCAGATACCCACATCTAATGACTGATATTGTGTTGCTAATGGGGAATGACTACTGTCCACGAATTCATGGCAATGGTGAAGGATCACTGATACTTGGGGTAAAAGATAAGGCTAGTGTGCTTGATAAACTTTCAGCTATTGACGATGAGAATGCTCGTCAAGACTGGCTCTTCAAGTTTGGATTTAAAGGCATCTCCCCTATGTCGACAGAGCATGCTGAGATATTCTGCAAGTCGAGGAAGTACATGCTTCATGCACCTGTACTCAAGCGTGATCCTGAATCGGGTGTTGTTAGCATCGTACCATTGAACCCCTTTCCGTCTATCAATTCCAATTGGGATTACATTGAAATTCAAGAATTTCTCAATGACTTGTTAACTGATGGGATATTGACCACACACATTTATCAATGCAATGTGGTTCCTCTCGAACGAAAGCCGTTAGAATTCTACAGAGCCAGTTTGGATGTACCACCATTTGCTGAGTTAGACTTCGATGATGTACCAATCGAAATACAACCTACTCTATGTTTAATTAACTGGCTTCGTGCCAGGGGAATGGATGTACGCATGACAGATAGTAGGGATCAAATTGAAAGTGTGACGAACCACTGTCTCCGTGTGGATAAGGATCCTATTGGCCCGTCTCTCCAGCCAATTGCAGGAGTTCACGATAGTTTTAGAATGATAGCTCCGAGGCACGCTGATAATGAATATGATCTACCAAATGAAGATTATTTTTCGGTGGCGTCGAAGCTTCTTCCAATCACTGATGATAGTGTTGATGAATATCTTGGACCGACTAGGATGAGTCGTCCCTCGATCCGTGTACGTGTGGGTAATTTATTTCGTGGTGGACACTATGACCCAAAGACAATTAAATGCCGAAACGTTGAGACAAAATCTGACGGAACACCTTGCATTATGCTAATGTGCAAGTGCTTGAGCTCCAAATCCAGTGTGATGCATCAAGTCACTGCTGTGTTCGAAGACAAACCCAATGGAAAATATCGGGTTGAGGAATCTAATTGCAGTTGTAA
This sequence comes from Cyclotella choctawhatcheeana, assembly GCA_036939855.1. NCBI lineage: Eukaryota > Bacillariophyta > Thalassiosirophyceae > Thalassiosirales > Thalassiosiraceae > Cyclotella > Cyclotella choctawhatcheeana. The sequence continues at coordinate 8,791 of JALLPH010000917.1, forward strand.
GAAAGGAGAACACTTCTGCTCACACTCGATCGGGTTTTTGTATTTGTTGTCTGTGGTACAAAAACTAACTAGTATGTATCCACCGCAGACACAAGAACAATTTGAAGACCATTACCGGGTTAATCCAAAATGTGTGCAGTCGAGTTTGATGTTGATTGAAAATATAGCTCTTGTTGAGAAGTTTCTACAGTCCAAGTCACAACGTGCAAAGAAAAAACGTAAGACCAGTGCATGAGACTGCTAGATCAATCACGTATAAAAGACTAATGTGTGTTATCAACATTTAATGAACTGTCACTATCTGCTTAAATGTTGTCCAAATCTATACAATCCTGCACAACAATTAATAATTTGTTGCTACACTGTTGAACGTTGTCCATTTCTAATTTAACAACACTAATCAGAAGACTTATAGAATGCAGAGATTATTACAATAATTATTATGCATATGGATTCTGATTATTGATGGAGCAGTTTGTAAAGTCGTGACATCCCTGTCGAGGATGATAAAATTTATTGCAACTATGGCAAATTTTTACAATACCTCCTTCTTTGCACTTGCGACAGGCACGCTTTGTGCTAATTTCAACGTTTTGTGAAGGTATATTCATTTGACGAATGCGTGTATAATCAACTTGATTCTGCCAGTAATCGGCGCCTACAATACTATGTCTGCCAATTTCTCTCAGTGGTTGACACAAATTTGCCTCTCCGTGTGCTAAAGCATGAGCATGAGGTAGCCAACGAATCAACCAATATGGAATCTTCTCCCTCAAACTCTCTTCATTCACGATACGCTTGAAGACAGTCTCACATGCACCACGAACAGTAGTGATTGGGATCTCTGCTTCGATTTGCTCCTTAGAAAGACGCTCCTTCTTCGAATTAACTACTCCCGGCGGAGTGTCCGTGAAATTACAGTTGGGCAGATGATGCTCAATACCAGTGAATCCTTTGTCACCGCCGATGCTATAATTGGCAGGAATCTTTGCCAAGCGAAGAGGTATTTGTTCGAGATCGTACAACGCTGGCATATCAATGTGCTCCGCCAGTTTGCTCCCCATCCATCGCAGAAGTTTCAAACGTCGATCCTTGCTAACAAGTAAGAAATATGACAAGAGACACTTACGAATTTTCCCCGCTTCATAAAGGATATGAAGACGTTGATGTCGTTCGAGCTGGCATAACTTCCTCTTTCCTGAATAGTTTGGATCATTAATCAACGCCCGTTTATTCTGCTCTAGAAGTCGATCGGCGGTAAGAATTGGGGGTCTCTTAGAACTACCTGATTCTTTCTGCAAAGAATCAACCAAATTCAATTTAACCATGGACTCATACTCTTTCATCGCCTCTGTAATACCGTAAACATGCCGGCCAGAGTCACATTTACTTTCCGATGGTGTGTCAGTATTAATGTCTTCGTCGTCACTATTATCTTCGTCATCACACGCATTAGTTAATCCTTCTCTGGCTAGCCCAGTGGGTTGGCCTGTAATCAAGATACCATCGTCCAATACACCATTGGCAATGAGTGTGTCATCAGCTGCAATCTTCTCTAATGCTTCGTCAACTTCTTCAGATGACATACCATCAGTCAGAACTGTCCAAAAAGTATCGTCTGTCTTCGTCCATGGATCACTGTTGGCAATGTCTTTCCATTCAGATATAGGAGCATTTTTTGCACCAAGAGACCCCATAAACTCAACAATTGCACGTTCACCAGCACGGCCACCAAAGAGAGGAGAAAACTCAAATATCAATCCAGCAGCAGTGGAAAATGTTAAATCACGTGCAGCTGATTTCTCGGTCTTTGAAGAGTACTGGCATTTTTCAATGGTGGTATCGCTTCGTTTGGTCCCACAGAGATAATCCTTTCCATCAACAAACACTAACATGAACTTATTGAGGTCAATGCTTCTGGCTGGAGCCTCCTTGTATAGATAGTCTGCAGTGATGTCTAGCAACGACAAATCAATTCCAACATTTGCCCATCTAGGAGCCCACTCTTTCACATAATCTCCAATAGTAGTTCTGTCTCGATTGACCAGTAGTGAAATCACCTGTTGGTGACTGAATTTATGGAAGAACATTCGAACTAGGAGACATTTTTCAAATGCAGTTAGGTTGGGTAACTCAAAATCAGCTCCATCTTTTGTTAATTGAATGTGTTCCGATGGGTCGTAACTTGTATCTAACTCTGGGAAGTAAGCACCGACATAATGCTTTGTTTCCTCCCAACTGTGATAACCCCACAATTGCTTGGCCGCGTTAGGATGCACTTTGTGCCATCTGTCATTGAACATTGTTAAGCGGGAGAGACCACCATCCTTTACAATCATGTTTTGAAGTCGATGCAATGCTTGCCACCCCGCCTCATTCAATTCCTCATCATTCACTGATGACTGAACACGACTTTTTTTCTGACGTGTATTAGCATACAAATCACTGACACGTTTATACTCTTCATTTCTGGATTCGAGTCTACGCTCAAGATCCCTGATTTGCGCTTGTTGATTTTCTATAATATCATCTTTGTTTTGAATCACGGATTTGTTGTGCTCTTCTATTTGCAGCCAATCGTCGGGAGTGTTGCTTTCAAACTCTAACTGCCTCAACTCTTCTGCCTCCCGTTGCTTTACCGCCCTATCTGCGCTCCTTATGGCATCCATATCCACCCGGCTTGATTTGCTATTATCACTCTCCCCATTTTGGAGAGTAGCAGCAATTGTCTGAACGTCACTTAAGACAACGAAGGGAGCAACTCTGAACAACCTGCTATCACCGTGAGTTTTCTTTGAAGATGCTGATTGGCCCGAACCCAGATTTGGATTATATATCAGTAATGTATCCATATGCGGTGGAGGGCTTCTGTTTTTGTAGCTTTCCAATTGCTGCATATCATAACGGGTGAGAGGCGTCAACCATCGTGGATTTTTCTGCAATAAATCCAGTGGGAAGTGATGCCTCGCAATAGTGACTCTGGGTGGTTTTGAGGCGTCTTCCTTATGCTTTGCATACTGCTGTTCCCAGGCGTCCTGCACTGACTTTGGGATCTTTAGATAGTTGATGGCGGCACGTAGGAAGTTATGAAAGTTGCAGGAGTCAGAGTAGTTCACAACAGCCAATCCACACATAGGGTGTTGTTTGTGCTGCATGAAAAACGTTGTCAGCTGGCTGCAAGCATCGCCCCAATTGCAACAGCACGCCTTACGAAGCGCATTGGATTTGGTTTTGGGTGGTGTGAAAAGGTCCGCCATGTTAATTACCGTTAGTTATTGATGGCGATCGGATTGTGTCATGGTGCTCGTTTGTGTTTTTTGGCGGCGAGAGCGATTCTCTGGAGTTTCTGAAACTCGCTGTGACAAAATTTTAGCAGGGGACCCTCAGGTCTCATGGTGTTTTGGTTGTTGTGTTATTGTTGGTGACAAGCAAGAGTAACGCTTGTTATTGGGGCGATGGGGGCAACGGATAGTTGCACGTGTGTCTGATGAGACATCTAATTTCATAAATTGAAGCTAAAATAGATCTACTAGCCGCTTGATTTCAGAAAAATCCTTGGCCCCCAGCCCCGAGCCCAGCCAAGTGGTGTCCTTATTGGTATTAGTTTATTATTGCATACCACAATATGAGAGTGCTCACAGTCATAGGGCCTCCCAAAAACCAGTCCCATGTTGGTGGAATTATAAGTATAAGTATTATCCAATTATTTCCGTAGTTCTATTAGTATTAGTTCAAGGACTCGCCAAGCCCACTCATTGTCTTGGCCCTGAAACCAAAGCCAATCAACATCAAGATCAAACCCAGCTCTAGTCTTTCCTTACCACACATGAATTAATCCCTGAAGTCAATTTTGCTTGCACATTAAAATGCAGATCACAAGATAATAAGTTCCGCTCAAGTTCAAGACTGGGCAAACGCTTGCACAACAATCACAATAAAAGGAGCGAATCATTACAAATTTCAACCCTTTGTCCGCCTTGAGCCATTTGCTAAATATGGCTCAAAAAGTTTTGAAAACTTTGTGATTTGCCAAGTNTGCACATCAACAGAGGTTGGTCAAAGTGACCAAACCCAAACGATGCCATCAAGATGAGTGGGTGGTTTGCTCCCCTTGACATTCGCTGAGATTTCTTTGAGAACATTATTTTCAACAACAAGAAAGGTTGAAAAATTCTTTTAGTAGTTAATATAATAGTAAATTTCAATAATTGTGAATATATTCCTTTCTATAACCATAAGCAATGACAACACACCACAGCCATAGTCAACAGTCAGCTGCTCCACTTGCCCCACAAGCCATCCATTAGCATTGTTGGGTTGTTTGCCACTGACTTCATGCCATATTGGTAATCGAAATAGTGCAGATTTAAACGAAGTTTTGGTTGCACCGCGATTGGGGGTCACCTTAAAGCGCTGAGAATTTGAGACATGAGTACAGAAATAACAGAAGCAGAAGATTTTGAGAAACCCTCCACCTCAATTTGACTCAATTTTAGCAAATAAGGACAATTCACAACTAGCAACTGCCATTTCATCTAATTAATCAGAACACTTCTATCTTAATATCTATATCTGTAAAAAGAGCACAACAAAAGCATTCACAAAGATGGGAGATAAAACAATTCGGATTTCACTGTGAAAGCCGGTTTTGTTCACGGTGTTTGCTCATTGAGTTACTACATCCAAGACAAGAAATGTCCAAGATGTTATGACTGGTTCAAGCATTTCACATCAGCTTGACCCTTCCAATGTCTAATCATTTTTTTTTTTTGCTAGTTAATAGTGCGCTAATTTATTTCTAGAAATGTAACATGTAATCAGGATTGACCCCCTATGCCTGATGCC
>JALLPH010000918.1:0-15032 GCA_036939855.1 Cyclotella choctawhatcheeana
TGAGGATTGCTGGCTAGATACGTCCCATCGAAGAAACCAGAGTTGCGTTTGTGTGAAGGCAAGAGTTATGAGTTGTTTCAGTCGGTGGGGGATTGCGCCGTTGCACCACGCGCCCCAAATACGCGCACAGAGACAGGTGAACGCTACCACACGCGACCACAACCACCCACCGCATCTCCCACCTCCACAAAACAACATCAGCACCATGATGCAATCGCTCCGCCTGCAGCGCCTCATAAGCAGCATCCCACGACAGCATCCACTCAGCGCACGCTGCCTCCCATCTCTTTCAAACCGTTCCAATAACAATAATTGTTTTCATTTCAGCTACAATAATCATGCCGTCTCCTATCTGAGCACAACGCCACCTCAACGTGAACAATCACAGCAAGAACAGAAGCAAGTCTTATTTGAAGTACCATCCAATCTCAAGTTTGATCCGCGGGTGAAAGCCAGTCCTGTCTATGGAGCGGAATTGATCAATAAGAAGAAGAAAAAGAAGAAGGAGATTACTGCCATTTCGCCGTCTGTAGAATCAACAGAAGAAACAGCAGCCGTTCGAGAAGATGAAGAGCAATTCGACCAAGACGAAGATATCGAAGACGACATAGACGACGATCGCATGATTTACAATCTCTCCACCAAACCGCAAGCTAAGCTATCCATACCCCTTCCCCAACGTCTACACGTCAACATTATGGATCTCAAAACCGCCGACGAAATCGGATCCATCCATCTATCACCCCACACCTTCGGCATGGACCCCGTCCGAATCGACATCTTACATCGATGCGTGGTGTACCAACGCAACAAAAAACGGGGCAAACGCAACGCCGGCGCCCGTACCAAAACCATAAGCGAGGTATCCGGCAGCGGACGGAAGGTACGACAACAGAAGGGTTCGGGTAAGGCACGCGCCGGTCACTCCCGACCGGCCCATTGGAGAGGCGGGGCCAAGGCCCATGGACCCAAGGGTGCGGTACAGGATTACACTACCAAGTTGAATAAGAAGGTGCGGAATATGGGTGTGAGGCATGTGTTGAGTCAAAAACTGTTGGAGGGGAATTTGGTGGTGTTGGGGGATATGGCGTTGGAGAATCACAAAACTCGTCGATTGGAGGAAATATTGAAACGATTTGGGGTTGGGAAGTTTGGTAGTAGTGCATTGTTTCTCGATGATGCCACGGACGATAACGATGACGATAATAATAATGGAGGAACAAAGAAGGAATCCATGGTATACGGTGGTCTCAATATTAATTTCAAGGTGGCCTGTGGTAACATACCAAAAATCAAGGTGTTAAATCAAAGGGGATGTAATGTTTACAGTGTTCTCAAGTATGAAAAGTTGTTTGTGAGTTTGGGGGCATTGAAAGCGTTGGAGGAACGACTTGAAAAGAAGTTATGAAAGAAACTGCGGATTCACGAAACTTGCTATTGTACTGACGAACAACTACCTAGAGGATTGTAGATATCACGTGTGCTTTGGTATCGGTCCCATAACAGTACATAAGGAACGGAGCACGAATCGTAAATGAAACAAATTGCAGTTTGTTCATAATACATGTCTATACATCATGTATCCCATTTCAATCTGTCTTATGCCAGGGGGCATCAACGACATTGTCTTATTGATAAGTGATATGGCAAAATTGACGTATAATGTTATCCCTATTTTCATTTTCAACGTTAGATTTCTACTTTCAATCTTTTGAAATACAGGCTAGATCTAATGGTTTTCATGGCTGTATCGTCAATGATTAGCGGTGTTGCCATGTTGAGACAAACAGATTTGAGAAACCAAGGCCTTTAACACCCAAATAAACTACTAACACAAAACAAACTATTGGATAATCATTTGAGAGTAAACAACTTCTTCAAGATAAGATTGCATTGCGCGCTTTCCTCCGATTACTTTCGCCGTTAGGTAGCGTAGCCCACTGACACGGGCCTTAGCAATATCCTCAAATTTCGGATCATTTGCAACGTTCGACACGACAAACTGAGCTAGCTCAGGAGTTTCGGGATATCCAAGTTTGCGCCAAATGCTCATGGCATAATGAACGCACGTATTGGATTCAAGGTCAAATCCTTTGTCATCGGTTGCCGGAGTTTCTTCCTCTGCCTTCAAAAAATCACGAAGAGTGACCTTCTTGTCGAATGAGTAGGAAGGATTGCCATTGTTAGCAGAAGGGGAGAACAGTATCTTTTTCTTGGCTCCTTCGATAGAAGTGAGTGCAATATTAGGACAGTTCCCTTCAGTAGACACACCGAGGAGAAAGTGAGGACCTTCAATAACATACAAGTTCATGTCATAGTCTTGGTCAAGGCACTCATCGGGAATGGTGCCATCCTTCAACAAACAGTGTTCAATCTCTGACTGAACCTCCACAATCTGACAGATATCGCTATTAGCGGTGCAAGTTACTTGATATACAACATCGGGATAGTCCACCAGAAATGCACCCGTGACGGTAAAGTCTCCATCCAGATCCAAGGATGAAAGAACCATGTCATTTCTATTCAAGTCCCGAAAAACAATGCCCTTTTCAAGACTTTTCGCAAAGTTTTGGCTTCCTAGCTTGCCATTGCTTGTCCTAACTCTCCCCATGGTTAGTACTTCTAATTGACCGTCACTATTGACGGCATGGACAACTTGATCATGAGTAACTTCGCCGCCGCCGAGGCCACCCCCCACTGGGATCAATCCTGATGAGGGAACCGGTGCTGCTGCTACAGGTGTTGGGGCAGGGGGTGCAGTAGGGGGTGGAGTAGGCGGTAGAAGTGGAGCAAGTACACTCCAATCCTTGACTTCGGAAACATATCGGGCAAGATCTTTCTCCTGGCATTCATCAATTCCAAAAGCAGGAGATGCTAGGAAAAGCAAGGCGGCAGCTGATTTGAACATCATGATGGCAATGTTTTTGAGATGAACTGGATTGTTCTGGGTTTTGTGCGACCAAAAGGCAGGTAATGGTACAACACTTGAAAGCCAAAACGGAAGCAAGATCTTGGTTTCGCAAGCAAGATCTTGCTTCCGTGCCTAAAACAAACCAAGTTATCTAGATGGCGGAAGCACCAGCAACGCGTTCGTGAAACCTTCAAAGATCTACTGAGAATTGTTTGGAAAGAAGACAGCTTGGCATTCGCAACACGTGATGACCAAATGTTTCGCATCACACGCGTCTCCAACCAAAAATTGGTAACGACCAGCGCCGAGCGCCGACAGCTGCCATTTTACCAAATGTTTTGTGGTCCTGGGCTTGGTTTTGGTAGAGAGGTAGGTACCGTCTTTACTATAGAATCCGCGAGTACTCCCATTTCTCAAAATTTTGCGCTCTCATTTAGTAGCCTGTTTGACAGTGCGCTCTCATGCTCTCATAATCATATTTGCCCACTTAATTTGTTGTTTGCCTACTAAAAATTTGGAGCGGACAACTTAGTGCTACTGAAATTAATCACATATCCTGTAATTTACTATGATAACACTATATAATGAGAGCACTCACACTTGTGAAATTATGCACTCCCATAATCATTCCGATCTAAATTTGCACTCCCATATTCTAAAGGTGCTCGCGTATTCTATAGTAAAGACGGTACCTACCACCTCTATCAACCCAAATCCACACACACCACATCACACCACACACCACACCACAACTCACAACAGACAACGCAACACAGAACACAGACGCATCACATCGCACAACATCCAACATCACACAAAACAAAAAATAACATCAGCACAATGAAGTTCTACCAAGTAACAACAATCCTAGCTCTCCTCCTCCCCACCATCCAACCGTTCCAACCCACAATCCCATCGCGGACTTTATCATCATCACCGTATTCATCATGCCATCATAACAACAATCGTCCGTCATCGTCATCAACGGCACTCTCCAACATCCTACGAGATTACGCATCCTACTCCTCCTCACCCTGGGATGACCCCTCTCTCCCCTCACAGTCATCGGACTGGCGTCGTTCCTCGGGATACTCCACAAGTCCACCGCCGCTACCACTGGGGGGGAGCGTATCCCCCCGCGGCGTACGAAAGGAAATGGAAACGAATCCGTATTACGATGCGGGATGGGCGCAAAGTGTTAGGAGGGATGATCCGAATAATTTTAGTAGGTGGGGCGAGGGGGGGAGTAATTACAATGGATATAATGATCCCTGTGAGTATATATGTTATGTATATATGTATTGAAATATAGTGAAAGTTGAACTTGTCGTCTTTTTTTTGGTGATTTGGATTTTGATTTGGTCTCGAGAGAGCATGTTGTGTGTACAGGTGGAACCTTATGTCTTACAGATCTATTTGATGTTTGATCATCTTTCTCTTATTCATTATGTGTAAATCTTTCACTTGAGGTGTACCTCTGATGTTATGATTTGTTGATTGAGTCAAGGGTTTTGGCTACCAAACTGAAGATTCAAAGTTAAAGTTGCTTACATCATGTGCACCTTGCACTTTTTCATTCGCTTGAATCCCCCTGTGCTCTTGACATTATTTGACCATCAAACGTTCTAACAATGTTCTGATCGCTGCATTTTTATGCTCTGCTCTGCTCTCACAACCAAAAAACAACACACAAACACAAATATATAGACGATTACACAAATCGCTATTACAACAATCCATCAACCTATCCCGGCATGTCCACACCCGACCGGTCTCAAAAACTATACACCAACCCCACTAATCCATACTACGATCCCCTATGGAGTCAAGGCTATACCAATACCCGATCACCCAGTAATTTACGCGATGATGATTATTACAATGATGATTATTATATGGATGGTCCTTTTAATTACGGCGGGGGGATGTATAGTGGGTATGGACGGGGTATGGGACCGGGAAGACGAATGTATTCGGTTCCCGTGAGTGGTGGCAGTGGTGAGAGGAAGAAAAAGAGGGGATTGAATAGTAATCGATTCATGATGGGGTGAGTGTGTATGGTTTTCATTATAGCTCCATGTTTGAAGGTGAATATGTTGCTTGATTGAGTGTACGGATAGGACCAAGTTGCTAGATGACACAATATCAATGCAAATGAGGTATAAGCTAGCGTGTTTTGGTTTATAAAACAAGAAAATGTATCGTTATGAAGATGATAACACATCAATGGGAATCTCTCTGAAAATATAAGTGTTGAGATAGATGCAAGAAAGGTCGTAGAAACATCTTTCCTGAACGATTATGAATCTGTGTTGAACTTTGTCTTGTTTTGTTGACATATTGGAATTTGATAAGATGTCTGATTGTGAATTTTGCGGATCATACTGTCATTTGTGTTTCATTTCTAACAAAACTTTGAATTACTTCCCATCTCTTTTCCAAAGTAATCACGACAATTCATTCTCCCGCAAATGCAACACTGCCCTAAAAATGTCATACTACGATCCAGAATGGGACGGACCGCCATTTGATCCACGCATGCCTCCTCCCCCCATGCCACCCTACATGAGAGGACCCAGGGGGTATAGGATGCCGCCCGGTAGACCATTGAGTGAAATAGCCGAAGATGCCAACAGTAATAGATATAATGCAGGTAATGATAATCGATTTCGTAGGAATCCCGGTGGACGTGGACGTATGCCTCCCGGAAGGCCTATGGGAGGCGATCCCCGGGAGAGAGATTACATGATGGGTGGAGGTGGTCCCGGTCCCTTTGGGAGAGATGATGCTGTGGGTCGAATGTCACTGAAGGATATGGCATCACGAACAACGACATCCTTCGATAAACAAATCATTGAATCGATGAACACACGGCCAAATGCTAGGGCAGGCAGTCCACCCGCCTTGCCGGATGCAACGGATGCTACCTCTACTTCATCTCAGTATGTCCCTCTCAATGCAGTTGCAGCGGATAGAGCCCCACCACTCCCTGTTCAACCACCTCCCCGATCGGATCCTTACAGATCAGATCCTTATATGGATATGGGTTCGATGCCTCCGCCTGACATGCCACCTACAATTTATGTTTCGAGGAGTGTCCGACCCTCAGTGGTTCTTGTAACTTCCAAAGGAGTGGGTAATGCCAACTCCCAAGGTTCTGGATTCATTGTTGAGTTTGGCGAGGATGACTCTACCTTGGATGTTGATGATGACATGAAAGATCGATGTCATATTTTAACATCGGCTCACGTTGCTCCCCCCGGATGGAAGGTATCGGTAACATTTCCAAATGATCCGGAGAAGGAGTACTCTGCCGAGGTTGTGGGTAGAAAGTTGAATAGTGACTTGGCATTGCTTCTTGTAGAAACAAATGCAGATGATAACGATGACTATCCATTCCCCCCACCATTGATGTTGAGTACCGAAGATGTATTCACAAGCATCGGCACGGAATTAGATCGATCGCCTCTATCAGAAATTGGTAGCCCAGTGTACGCGTTTGGATACCCCATGGGAGTAGAGGGTCCAACTATGACCTCGGGAATCTTGTCGGCCACGACCAATGGAATCAATTACATGGATGCACCCACTGGAGAGGAGGGAACTGAAAAGTCTAGACCGTTTGAGAAGACCTCCTTTGTTATAACTGATGCAGCCATGGCTGGTGGCATGAGCGGGGGGCCGCTTGTAAACTACAACGGGGTCGTCGTTGGAGTGAATGCGCTTGTTCGACCGGACTTGCGAGCATTGGGCAACTATGCCGTGTCTGCTCTTGAGTGTGAAGAGTTCCTCGAGAAGTTGGAAGAGCAAAATTCGGGCGAAGTGGTTAGATCGTCAAGAAAAGCAAACGTAGGTAAATCTGTAGAGAGCAATACAGAAGGGCGACGAAAGAAGCGAGTACAACAAGAACCTGCTGGTACTGCTGTTGCCGATGATGTTGCGGGGTTCCGTGTGATGTTGTATGGTTACTCAACGTCAAAAGGCGAGGCTGAGAAGATCTTACGGCGCACTGCTGGATTAGACCAAAATAGAGCAGAGAATGCCTTGCGATCCGCGACATCGTTTGGATCTGGAGTGGTTGACGAGTTTTACATTTCGTCCAGAGGAGGAACCAAGGCTGCTCAGAAGAGTGCTGAGGGTCTCAAGGCTAAGCTCGAAAGTGAGGGGCTTATGGCAGTAGTTGAACCAGTTCATGTACTGAATTAAAGTTGTACAATATGCAGGTGTATTATTGAATGGGCACATTGATTGAGTGATTGTGCATTCTAAGCTGGTAACCAATAAGACAAACTAATACATATGAATATAAATACTTTACATTGCTACTTGTTGATATCTTCTAATCACAAAGACCCTCAGTGAATACTCATACACACATACTAATTCACTCAAACATAACTCGCAGACCCTCTTCCATGAGAAAAATCAATGCATGATCATGCCCTACGTTCTTCACCAGCACACGCTCATGAATTTTAATGGATGGATCCTCATCTCGTCCACAGTAACCAGCCTCCTTTCCAATTACCTGCAAGGATTCATAAAATCTTTCACTTCTCTGTCTCCTTGTTGGTCCTTGATACCCATCCTCATTGCAAATTTGATTCCCCAGCTTCTCAACGTCTCTCTCACCAGACAGATAGGTCACATCTCTAGCGGCATAGCGGCAAAATACCTCTTTGTCATTTGCATCCTCAAAGTTGGCAAGATTTGAAACGAAGTAAGGCGCCGGAAGCTCTGTGTTTTCAGCCAACCCCCATGCATATCGGTTGTACCCCGGACAATCATCTCGTTCTTGAGATGTCAATTCACGTAATTCAAGTGACTCAAGTGATTCTTCATCCCCCTCACCCCCATCGGTTGGAAAGTATCGTCTACCATCAAGATAGGAATACGATCGAGGATTGGCGGCCACCAACTTGACATTGGGATGAGACTCATTCTCATTCGTATCCAAGCACCAACTGCTCGAGGTAACCCCCCAACGATGTACGACTTGCCCGCCGGCAGAATGTCCTGCCACGACAATCTTCTCCAGATTGGGAAACGACTTCTTCGTACATAGTGTTTCAAGTAATACATCCAGTGCGGCAAAAGAACTAACGGTATTGGATCCATCGACCGGCAATGATTCCGCACCATAACGAAATGTATGAGAGGTTGGCGTATGATCGTCCCATTTGATGTAAGGTAGGTCCGACGATGATTCCGGTTCTCCATCTTCCGGTGCCAAGAACCACGGTGCAATCACCAAATACTCATCTTCCGTAACAATGGTTTCATCTCCATTTTTTCTAGACTTGGATGCAACATAATCTTGAACCGTCCTCATCATGAAACACAAGTAGTTGGTAGACACTCTCGACGATCCGTGAACAGTAATAATTATAGTCTTGACCTTTTCGTCTGTAACATCCAACGAATTTCTACTGGTATAATAGGCCAATTGGCCCACATTCCAATCGACTTGCGCTTTTAACTTCCGTCCATTCTGACGTGCCACCGTGGAGGGGATGGGTAGACCGAACGGTTTGAAATTCTCGTAATGTCGTGCCGGACAGGTGTGATATCGAGGCATTCGTTCGTAGTCGAAATCAATTGGTTCTCCGTAATTGTCAGTGGGAGTGTGAGTGGAGTCTAATTGACAATGGGGGACAGTTGCCAACTCGTCTTGGGTGGTTTCGGTAGTGGCAGCGGCACAAGTGTATCCGACAGAACAACCAGTGTCGTTAATATCGCTGCAGCATTCTCCAATGGGGTAATGTCCGTGTGATGGCCCAAGGCAGGTATACCCCACTACTGTATCTTCTAGAGAGGGAAACAGCTTACGCTCCGTGGCAGATACAGCGGAACTGTATTGAGGACAGCATTTCATTTGTGAGGGGCAGTACAAGTTTAGAGAGGCCGAGCAGAGGACTGGTTCTTCGATGGGATGTGTTTCTGCCGGTGCATCATTTTGGACCTCAGCGGCTTGGACATTGCCTAGTCCAAGCGTCAGTAGCAGTGATGTTAGTCTCAGACGCATGATTGTGGCTCTGATCTGGTTTATCTGTCACAGTTTGGTTCAGGGCCGGCGTTCATTGTGTCTGTTCAGTTGCTGCGTTGCTACACATCAAGATTTTCTGTTTTACTCCGCGTGATAGTATCTTACCTGTCTGACACTTATTAAAATCATATTGCATCCTAGGTAACTTTTCAGCGGGAGAGAGAATTTCCATTTGCGATACTACAGAAGAACCATCAAGCACCAAACTCTTCTCAATGTTAATCAAGCCGGTCCTCCTCCACTTCAGATTCGATGGCTTTGCAGATCTTCCATCCGATGTCGACAGCGTTGTGGTATCTGACGTTGTAACGGATAGCAATGGGAACAAGTGGCAGCTTGATTTGTTTCCCGGAGGTGATTGTAGTGCGGAAGAACAGGGACGTATCGCAGTGTATTTGACTCCCTCTAGTAGTGGAGAGCCATTCGATGCAGCGTTTAGCTTTGCTATAAAGGACTCAAACGGTGCAATTTCTGATGAGTTTGACCATGAATTTTCTTTTGATCCTTCACTTGAAGGATCAGGATGTGGTGGGGATTGCATGCAACGCGATGAAATTCTCGACCCAAGCAATAATATCCTGAAAGATGGTGCGCTTTGTATTGATGTAAGAATTCAGGTGAAAGACAAAAAAGATGGTCACTATATTCCTGAGAGTAAACTCTGTAATAGAATGCTCAAGCTGCTTGAATCTGGGGATGGTTCAGACGCATCTTTCAAAGTGGGGCGCTCCACTTTTCCTGTGCATTCAAACATACTTCGCAGCAGTGCACCTATTCTTGCGAGTCACTTGCCTGTATCAAAAAAGAAATCCAGTGCAGTCGTGAAGGGAATATCACCAACTGTATTCAAACTTGTGCTAGCATTTGTATATGCCGAGCAAAATCCATCCGACAAAGAAATACTTGAGCACGGGATGGCACTAATTGATGCTGCAGACAGATATGAGCTGGTTGATCTGAAAATGATAGTAGAGCATGTTCTGGTCCGGGAGCGTATCCTAAGAACAGATAACGTATGCGATTACATTCTTTTCGCCGATGCAAAATCTTGTCCACTTCTTAAGGAATATGCCACCACATATCTGCTATTGAATGCCGAAGACGTACTCAAATCAGAGCACTCAAAACGTTTGAAGGAGTCAGGGGAGTTATTAGCAGAAATGCTCATGCAAGTATCTAGCAGCAATGGAAGCACTTCGACTGTGAACGAGTTAAGATTGGAGCTTAGCAAGAGGAAGTTGGATGTAGATGGTTCGAAAGAGGTGTTAGTTTCACGTTTGGAGGAAGCAAAGAGACAAAGAACTGAGTGATGTTTTTCATGTGATCTTGTAGGAAGTGTAACAGTGCAATTTAAGTGATCTGTGAACTAATAATTTATGTCTCTTTGACGATGCTCATATCAACCACTCTGACTATGATTTGTTTGCTTGTCATCAGTGCATTATCGAGTGTTTGTCCAATTCCGTTTCTTTCACTTGACTATCCATTTAAGTAATAGCATCCTTGACGCAACATTTGCACACTTTAAGTGCATATATTTACTTCATCCCCAATTTCTTGTAGCTTTCCTGAATATACTTCATCATATCCTTCTGAGCCTCATCTCTCCCCACCTTGCTCTTCTCACCAGCACCCTTTAAAGCTTCCACAATTAATTTTTCCAATTTTTCTTTACCCTGTGCCTTCCCCGCTTCCGTCACGGTAACAACCAAATGACGCGGGGGCATATTCCCATCTCTTTCCACGGTGACTCCATTACTCTCCTCGCCGCCCACAACACGTAAATCCGATATAGCCTTTTCCATCCGTTCTCTGGCATTCATACCCAATTGATATTCCTCCACGGTCATTCCCATGGCCTTGGCCATTTGTTCTATTTGTGTGCGTTTTTCGTCGTCTTCCTCTTCTTCGATTTCGAGTGCACCGCCTGAGAACATGGATAGGGATGTTGTGGATGTGGGTTGTTGTTGAAGTTGATATCTTGTGATGGGGATGTTGGGAGTGGATGTGAAGGCGTTTGTGTTGGAAATGAGGGCGGCGCTTGCCGTGACGAATAAAGCTGATGTCTTCATGGTTTGTATTGGTTTCTACTGTCTTCTTCGTCTATCTGTTGAGCTTATGAAGGTGATGGACTTCGTTGGTCTCGATGGTTTGTTGCGTCTTTGAGTCTTTCTTGGTCTTAGTTAAAAAGTCAGTGTTTGCTCGCTGTGCCACGTGGATGTAAAATATTTAATCCGTAGGGTGCCCTATTTTCTGAGGAGAAAGTCCCTTTAACTGCCCATTACTCGAATCTTTAACAGATGATTTCCCGCCGTCCATCATCCATCATCGACGGATTGCACTGTAGATGACAGTAGACAGCAGGAGACAGGGGATGAAGGACTAAATGGCACAAGTGCATTAGATAGCCACAATGTAAGCCAGACCTTAGCATAGGATTCTTAATTTGGTCGCTTGATTGTTTCGTCAGTAGGCATTCAAATCAGAAACTTTGGACTTTGGACCATCATTTGAGGCTTTCCATCCACAACAAATCATGAATGAATCAACATACCTCGCAATTCACAACCTCCCCAAAGAAATACGCAATCTCCTCTGCGGTGGCGTAGCAGGCATGATTGCAAAATCTGTCGTAGCGCCCATGGACCGAATAAAAATCATGTATCAGGTAACCACCGCGGAATTTCGGTTGCGTGATGTACCGAAGGTTGCGTGGAATATTATTGAGAAGGAGGGGTGGCAGGCGTTGTGGAAAGGTAATTTGGTTACCATGATTCGAGTCTTTCCTTATAGGTAAGTACATTCTCCTTTCGCAAAGTTGGTAACTGTAACAATAGGCATGTGATGTAACTTTTACACAACATGTGCTCACAAATCGACACACATTTAGCGGAATACAATTCATGGTATTTGACTATTGCAAATCAACCATCTTGCGTAATAGAGATACACCCACGAAAACATACAAAGATGTAGCTGGAAGGCGTACGACCCAGAAAAGGAAGGCGGGAATAACACCCATCGAAAGTCTCTTTTCGGGTATGGCAGCAGGATCCACATCGGCGTTATTTACTTATCCGTTAGATTTGGCACGTACTCAATTGGCTGTTTTGAGAGGTCAAAAGAGGACGAAATTCCAATCAACAATAGACACTGCTGCAAGTGCTATGGCGGGGAGGAGGAAGGGACTTGGTTATGTCTGGTCTAAAAGTATCAAGCAGGGGGTGCGTTTGTTTTTGGCTTTTTGAGATATTGAAGCTCAAGCAATTATATCTTTGGTCTGACACAATACACTTTTCTACTTTTGCAAAATAATTAAAGGGCATTGGTGGTTTATACAGAGGCATCACCCCAACACTGTTGGGGATATTACCTTATTCAGGAATTGCTTTTACAATAAACGAACAAAGCAAACGTCAGGTGAGATTTCAAATGCTTTTTTCCAGTGTCTTATTCCGAACAAGTCTCCCAAACACTAATTTATGCTTATTTTGTGCGAACCCCAAAACCAAGATCTCTCACGTATTCCATCGAGAGCCATCAACAGTAGAGAAAATGATATGTGGTGGCCTCTCGGGCCTATTTGCTCAAACAATAGCCTACCCTCTAGAAGTCACCAGACGACGAATGCAAACCATTGGTATCGTCCCGACTTCTGGGTCCGAATCAGCCGCAATAAACTTTATGGGTGTCTCGAAATTAAAACACCAGGCGGATGAATTACCAAATTCCATTGAGCTCTCTCCGGAATCAGCTCAAGAAAGAGCCAATATTGCAAAGAACTTACCGTCAGCTAATGAAAGCCTGAATAAAACAATAGATGCGTCCAATAGAATGCAGCAGCAACACAAACCACCCTCGATGATATTAACTATGCGACATCTCTTTGAGGAGCAAGGGGTGCGCGGTTTCTTTAAAGGGGTTAGTATGAATTGGATAAAAGGTCCTTTGGCTTTCAGTATTAGTTTTACTGCATTTGATGCATTGCAGGGTTGGGCTCAGACCGAGACAGAAAGAGACGAGAAGAGACAGTTGGCTAGAGGGAGTATACAGCGGAGGCTGACGAATAATGAAGAGATTTAGTCTGAATTGATGACACACATTGATTAAAAGCATAATCAGTGCGAATTAGGTTTAGGACTCTGTTTGAGATACCTTATTTCACTTCATTTTGCCGAACCTAATCAAACGTATTCCTAGTTTTTTTTTCATGTAAACGAAATTGTTGATACAAGTGCAAAGTACTTCCATCTTCCCCCCCTTTGGTACCTTTTTTTGGGGGTACTTTTGGATTCAGACAATTTTCTGATCAACTCCCAACCAAGAAATTTCCGAGCGGGAGGCGAATTTGTATGCCCTCTCCGTGTAATTCAACCATGACGGCCGCCATGCCACAGTCACCCCACATCACACCAATCACCCCCTGGCCTCTGCAGTCCTAACAAACAGGTCAAAACCTGCTAAGAGAACGCCGCCGGTGGGTCAGAAATCAGTGTTCATGGCTCCTAAGCGTCCTCGCCCTGTGACGAGGGTCTCACGACGGAACTCCGATCTATCTGCCATCGACGATGGTCTTGTATGCTCCAAATGCCACTCCGCAATCCCATACACGTCCACCTACGTCAAGTTGAAGCCATGCGGATGCTCTGTCTGTCTAGAATGTCTCATCAACTCACACGCAGCACGTGGGTCTTGTCTTTTGCGGTGCTGTGAGATGCCTGTGGTGTCCCATCGGTTCATTGATGCGGAACGTGTACCACGAAAGGAAGAGGTACTAGCTAGTACAAAAGGAGAATCAGAAGAAGGAGTCGATTTAACCCTTGAGCGGCCATATGAGCTCATGATGAGGACCGAACTGCCTTCTTTTCAAAGGATTGAGGGGGACAAGATAGTTATGGTTCTACATTGCTCATATCTCTGTGAAAAGGATGGCGAGTTAACTACTGCTCATGTCACCAAGACACTATCTAGAAAGCTCGATGAAACACCCGGGAATGCCTATTCTGATAAACTGTGTGAATTCTGTGGCTTTCTTAGTCCGCATATTGTAAATCCAAGTGCAACTCCATATGGTGCAATTCCAACCATGTCTCCAGAACAATTCTTTCGGCACTCGGTAGACAACTACACACCATTGATGGCATCTCTATTTGGCTTAGCTACGGGAGAAGGAAAAAGAGATCTCACCAAGATTACAAACACTGATCAGAAGGACTACCAATCACAATACTTAGCTGTTGCTTTTGTGCATGACATGATATTGAGGTGCACTAGGAAATACCCACTCCACGCACAGTTGATGTTCGGACATGCGCTGGGATGTCAAAACTGCTCTAATCCATTTTGGGATCTTTTGTCTGCCTTGCGAATTTGTTATGGCCGCTTTTTTTCAGACAAGAAGCAATGTGATGTGAGGTGGTAATGAAGTTGTTGTTGAGGAATCGAGGTTCATGACTTGTGGACCTTGGCTTACATGAAGAAATTACAGAAATGCGAATACAATTATTGGATATTGTTTCAAGATATCATTGTACGGCTAAATATCCACGTGAAATTGGGAATTATAGGCAAAGGTATGTTTCGCGGGATCCAACAAACAATTGGTTGGATCTATGTAATGTAGATGACGATAACCTAACAAAACTGAATTGTGGGCTTTAATGTTAGTGACATTACAACTCTCATTCACAAAGTTTTGGAAGGCAATCATCTTGTGATATCATTGGAGTTGCCTGGAAATACCAAGGTTGTTAGCAACAACTCACATTGATGCCCTCACAAGAGAGCTTGTAGAATCGTGCCTCAAGATATATACCCACATCCAATGAATCAGATCTCGACCGGTTTATCTACAATGCAACTAAAATTCGTCAGAGGTTGATTACAATGAGACGAATATAGAGGAAATTATTATTAAAGTGGCAGGGTTGAGAAATGAATGTATTATTAGAGATATAAAAACTAAAGATATGCAAGTGATGGGTAGGTGTCTATGAGAGGTTTGGGAGGCTGAAGCTGACTGTACTTCGCTTGATAGAAGCATTGTCGCCCCAATCAGCCTACCTTACACGCTCC
>JALLPH010000919.1:0-13587 GCA_036939855.1 Cyclotella choctawhatcheeana
TTTTTTGCTGACGTGTCATGACGTCAGAATGAAATACAGAGTGAAATACAGAGCGGAATACAGAGAAAAAAACTCTTGACAGAACGAGCCTCATCGCTCGCATCTCCCATCTCCTCACGACGACGCTCTTTAACAGTGTCCCCGGTCCCCGGCGGCATCTTCACCAAGAGCTAACAAACTACAACTGTGCACTCGATAGATCCTTTCGAGACTAATGGCTACGACGCAGATTCTCTTCTAGAGAGGTAGCATAACAGTGAATATATCCAAAGCAGAACGATCCACTAGCAGATAGAGTTTCAAAGATTTCTGAATTGACTGGCGACGACTTGAATCACGAGTCGATCGATTGATGCAACAATAATAGCTAATAATAGACAGCAGGAAAGCAATAATAACAACTTAACAATACACAACCTCAAGAGAAAGAAGCAATGAAGTCAATAGTACCCCTGTTCCTAACAATACACACCGCCGATTCACTGCGAGGCAGAAGCAGCGTCATCAATAGAAGAAATACCCGCACCTTACAAACCACCGACGATGTCGACTCCACAACGACCTACCTCGCCAATCATCCGTACTACCCCTCGCACTCGACACTATCTTGTGAAGATACGCGTATAAAACCGGCGCCGAAATGGATGACCTATACGGGCTATGCGGAGAATCATTTGTCGGCTAGTTTAGAAGAGTGTTGTTCCAATTGGGGATTCGAGTGTGATAGCGTCACAGACAATATTAATGCTAATGCTGATGATGGCGGTGACAATGAAACACTAATTACAATGAGTGCCACGTCTGGCTCATTGGATTCTACACTGCACAGTAAAGATAACGATAGACCGATAATAGCCTCGCCGGTGCAGACCATCACGGTGGCATCTACTGCTACGAATGCCAATGAGGCAGCAGCACCTCTGAATGACACACCAATTCAAGCCGAAACAACCGAAAACACCCAACAAGCCAACACGGACAACATCCCGACATTCCCCACCATGTCCTGCGGATCCGACTACCTCCAGGCATCGCAATGCCACCAACTCTGCCTTTCGGGCACCGGTTGTCCCGAGGGTCAATCCTGTCATACCTCGGTACCCTGCCCCTCCGATCAAGTCGCAGCTGCCATGGGGAATACCGATGCATCCATACTACAATTGATTGGGTTCAATACCGACGATAATAATGATTTGGTATTAAGGAATGTATGCGGTAGCTCGTATGAAGATGCCGAAATGAGTTGTCGAGACGGGTACACCGAGGACTTTGTTAGTTGCGATAGAGGTGCACACCAATGTCCGGCGGGGAGGGAAATTTGTTACAATTCGTTGATTTGTCCGAATCCTCCTACTGTGGAACCCACCAAGGCGCCTACTATTGGACCGACGTTACGGCCCGTGACAATGCCACCTTCGGAATCATTAATGGTTGCCAATACACAATCAATTGGTCAAGATGACAATACCAGCATGGCAATGATGATGGATGAAGAACCTATTGTACGCAAAGACAAGACAGCCATTGTGGGAATACCAATCATACAAGAATCAAATCCATCCCCGCCGGTATCGGCACCCAACAACAACAACAACAATCCATCACCGTACACCATTGACAAATCCTCACTAGGAGGCATAGCCGTAGCCGCCCCTTCCTGCACGGGAGGATGTCCCTCGGGCTCCACCTGCGTCGGCAACGCCGCCAACGGACAAGCAATCCAAGATTCCGAATGTCAACCCTGCTCCACCGGTCAAACTTGGTGGCCGTGCGATGTCCAAGGCTTATGCTGGTGTTGGATTGAAGGGACGGATCGTATCGCACCCGCTCCTCCTTCCGATATGGAGAATGTCATGAGCGACGATCCGTATTATACCGTGTGCGATGATATATTGACGAGAGAGGTGTTTGAAACCATTGCTCCCGAGAGTCAAGAGCCGTACAGTTATGAGGGGCTGTGTGATGCTATTTTGAGTTACAATGCCCATCACACCGAAAAGGCGTTTGGGATGGGAGATGCTTACATGAGGGCTGCGGAATTGGCTGCCTTTTTGGTGAGAGCATGGCCCTGTGGATGCCTTGTTTGTATTCGTGTATTGTATGTCCATCTCGTGATCTCACACTTTTGATCGTCTTTTATATCTTGTTGTCGTACTTGATCTCGCACACCAGGGTAATACACTTCATGAGAGTGATGAATTCCGAGCCGGCCGAGAATATCTCATGTGCGCTGATCGTAAGACCGTCAATGGCGAGGTATACTGCAAACCCTGTGATTCAGGCACCTTTGACTGGGCATCCTTCACATGCCCCATATCCTTAATATCTGGTACTGCCGAGTTCAACGAGTACTGCCAACCAAGCAGTAAGCCACCCGAGGCATGTCAATGCGGTAATGGAAGGGGTCAAACAGGCGAATTGGATGGCTATGTCCCTGCTAGAGACTTGTTCTTTGGACGCGGTGCCATTCAACTGTCGTGGAATTACAATTATATTGGTGCCTCCGTGGCATTGACGGGCAGTCCTGATACCTTCTGCGATAACCCAGATTTGGTGGCGACGGAGGGAAAGTATGCCTGGGGCGCGGGGCTGTTCTTTTGGATGGAACACAGCAAGGAAGGCACTACCTGTCACACTGAGTCATTAAAGAATATGGACTTCGGTGGCACTCTCAACAATATCAACGGGGGTTTAGAGTGTCCAGCACACGGTGGCTGGCACGAAGAAGCTATCAAAATGAGATTGAATCGATATTGCCGTGCATCCAAGGCTCTCGGTCTACCGAATCTCATGACTTTGTCTCGCTGCGCCGGTCTCGAAGAGAAAATGGCTGCGTGTTTGTCGGATGGTACCTGTAGCGATTGCCAAGACTACGTTGGAACGAATGCCGGAGATCACCCCAAGGATTATTCTCCGCCAGTTAGTTCTCCTGCCACCTCGATCCAAGCCGAGCAGCCTGATGCCCCAGTTTCACTCTGCGATGAAGGCTTAATGGCCCTTCCAGGTCGCCCTGAGTGCTGTGTGCCAAATACTGCATTCATTGGTGACGGAGCGTGTGATCCCGAAGCCCCGTACAACACAGAAGCTTGCATGTGGGACGGCGGGGATTGTTGCAAATCAACTTGCAAGACTGACTCTCCCTTTGGTTGCAAAACCAAAGAAGGTGGAGAACTGGGGGCCTATGGACCTTTTGGTTTTTACTGTTTAGATCCATCGCAGGGAGCGGATGTCATGTTCGCCGAATGTAGCGGTTCGGATAAAGAGAGAATAGGAGATGGTAAATGCAACTCCAAGTACAATACTGCTGCATGTAACTTTGATGGAGGAGATTGCTGTGAACAAACATGTGATACCGAGTTTGGATTTTATCCTTGCGGCTCTGGCATTCAGTCATTTGTTTGCATGGATCCTAGATTTATGAACTCTCAAACCTCAGCACCCAGTCCGCGTCCAACTGCAAATCCCGTCATTGCTTTGACACCAAAACCTTCACAGCATCCTACCATACTTACTGATGGGCCTACATCTTCAAGCCCTATATCTTCCAATCCAACAGAAACGCCAGTGTCGTTAACACCATCAAAAGTACCTGTGTCAGCCGCACCGACTGTAACACCGTCAATGGACCCAACAAACAAGCCAATCGTTATTATTGAAGAGCCAGAAACACCTTGTCCGCTCGATTTTAAGGAGTGCACAAATGGGATATTCGTGACCAGAAATCCGTTGAATAGTTGTAGGTTCTCACCCTGTCCCAATGATGAAGAGACTACTGCAAATGAAAGCGAGACAGTGGTTGAATCTCAAGAGGTTATCAAACAACCTGAAATGCTGTGCCCATCAGACTTTAAAGAATGCCAGGGTGGAGTATTTGTGACTAGAAATCCGTTGAATAATTGTAAGTTCTCACCTTGTCCCAATGATGAAGAGACCACTACAAATGAAGGCGAGACACTGGTTGAATCTCAAGAGATTATCAAACAACCTGAAATGCTCTGTCCATCTGACTTTAAAGAATGTCAGGGCGGAGTATTTGTCAGCAGAGATCCATCCAATAATTGCAGGTTCAAGCCTTGTTCTGATGTGAAACAGCAAGATGATGATCCTGAAAGACATCAATTCTCATCCACAATTGAAGCTGCATTACAAGGCGAAAAGACAGGTCAGTTTCAACCAAAAGATCAGAAGACTACTTTGCCAACTGCAGCTCCTGTGCAAAACGATGTGAGTTTTGTCATATGTCCACAAGACGAAGAACAGCTGCAAATATTTACCATGCACAAGTTCTATTGCAGCGCATCATTCTAAGACTTCGATCGCTAATACCGTTTCTCTGTCTATGGGTGGCTCCCATCAAAAGGGCTCGGATGACCCTGACAAAGTTGAAGCTAAAAGCTCCTCTACTGATGGTATTCAATCTGATTTTGATGCTCCCATCAGTTTTGCAGGGGCTGTCGCAGCTTCCATTGCTGACACTGACCATTATGCCGAATCAGAAACAGCAGACGCAAGCGAGTTTTCCGACAGCGTAGCGAAGACAATGGCGAGCTCTATGACTGCCAACGCTGAAGCTACCATCAGGACCGCGCCTTCTCATAGTGCCAGAAGTCCCAACAATGTTACAGTTGCAACAGTTTCACATGGGAAGAGTAATATGAATATCTATGACAAGGGTAACAAATAATAATACTCTATCATATAACTGTATAGAAGTGTCTTTTTAGACAGTGTGACTGTTGTATTTTGCAGTGTTGCGATAATAGTTGATAGTGAAAGTAGGTGAAAGTATTGATGAGCACACAATACAAATCCTACGATATCTTTCTCAAGTTAACCCAACACAGGAAAATGAGAACTCCAGCAGTCTAAAAAGAAGCGTGAGTGAAGCTGTAAATCTCATATAACAGCAAACATGCATGATTTACCAAGAGACACTATGAGATGCATCCTCGTATCTGCTCACGGGGACGACATCAACAAACTCATATACATGAGCAATGAGTACCCTAAACCAATAAGAAAGAAGGGTGAAGTCCAGATTAAAGTTAGAGCCTGCAGTTTGGCCCCAAATAGGTGACGTACGAGTACTGGCAGGCCACTGCGATTACTTTCAACATCCGCCGGGAGGCTTCCCCTACATACCGGGAGGAGTGGTTTTGAATCAAATCATGTATTCATTATATTTACGTCGTCACTTGTTTGACAATATGAAGTATCAATATGTGTATACCACTTTGAAATGAAAATCATACCCCGGCAAATGCAATATGTGTATACCACTTTGAAATGAAAATCATACCCCGGCAAATACACTACCTTCTTCAGTCTCATATATATTTCCTGACTCGAAGAACTCGGCATATTTTGAGCAAAACTCTTGCGTCTCCTCAGAGTAGCGGAAGGATTCTTCGGCAATAGTGGTTTCCTCTACCGTCGACCTTGTTCCATCATTTTCCTTTACAGATTTAATGAATTCTTGGTGATTTTCGTTCGCGTTCTTTCTTACCTCTAGTTTCTCGATTCCATTGACCCTCTTTAGTCCCACTTTCACTAGCTCATCAATCACAGAATCAACATCTTCCCATTCTCTAGAAGCAAAAAGCTGCAAAGCCTCATCCCTAACTCGTTCTGCGTCCTTCATCACTGCGATAATTTTCTTGTCACCATCCTCCTCAGTAAAGCTACCATTTGGTACCAAAGAAATTACCTTACCCATGAAACTTACTGTCGTATGGATATAATACGTCATCCCCTTCTCAGTGTGTCTCTTCTGTACTATTGCACTTTTAGGAAGTTCGTGACCACAGATTCGTTTGGAATACGTCAACCCAGCGTCCTTCAATGCTTCGAACAAAGCTTCTCGATTCTCCCAAACCTGGCTTTGCTTGACTTGATTCGCTTGCTGAACAGTACGTGATGCCTCTTCAAAAAGATCTCCGACAGTGTCATAATTCCCTTCGATGAAAGACCCAGGAGATTTGAGATGAATTTCCGACGACTTATAAAAGCCAATGGTTGAACGAACAGTACAAATGACCTCATCTTCCTTGTTACGTCTACGAATTACCCTTACCCCCAAGGGGATCAGGTGTCCCCCGACATGAGTCTCCTTCCTATTGGATTTCTCAATGTTTTGCTCTTCTTCATCAACGCTTTGATCGGACGCCTTTACCTGGCCGGTGGTCTTCTGCTGCTGTCGCTGTAGCACCTCCCGATTGCACTCCTGACAAAACAATTCTATCAAATCCCCCGCCCGGCTGGAATGAAAGGCATCCAATAACGCCCGATCAGCCACGGCGTGCAAACTGCTGCTCTTGTTCTTGGCGATGCGATTGAAGAACGCGTCTTCCAAGGCCTTGACCTCTCCCCTTGTCGCAGTCATCGTATAGCTGGAATCGTAAACGGTATTTGACGGCTGATAGAACACCCTTCCCCCATTTCCCCCCTTAAACTTTTTCGTGATGCGCAGGGGATCACATCCCAGCGTCCCTGATAGGAATTTGCGTAGGGTGATGTTGTTGGGCGGGAGGGGAAGCGTGCCTTCTTTGAATTCGACGATCAGACGGTTGGCGTAGGCCGATTCTTCAGGTGTCCATTTGCCTCCGCGGAGGATTGTAGACTTCTCTCCCCCGTCAGTAGATGGCTCAACGGTTTGATCATATGTTTTTTCGCGTGGTTTCAGGTTGGGTTTTGGCTTTGGATTGCTTTTATCCCTTTTGTTTGGTAGATCGATTTGAGTGACGTCTAGATTCTCTTTGTATTTTACACTTGTATGCTTTACACGAAGAGAGCGTCGGAGAGTAACAGGGGATGGTGTTACTTCTTGGGAAACTGAAAACGAAGAAGGATTTAGTGTGATTGCGTTGTTGTTGTTAGTGTCGGAAAGAGAAAGTAGACTATGAGCGGCAGCAATGTCGCTATTATCTCCCATCTTGATGATTGATGATGTAGGCAATGATGAGGGCAAAGGCAATGATGAATAATGAAGGCAAAAACAATGCGTTCGTTTTGTTTTGTGTTGTTGGGGCGTCACACAACACTAAAAATGATCGCTGTTGCAAACCAGTACCTGATTATCTATCTAGCAACAGAGCTAGCAACACACAGTGACTGCCCGTAACACAACAACACACAACACATCACAACTGCTCTCGTAACAATGGCCGAAACACAAATTATTCCAACTGATTTACGCCAACTATGGGATAATGCATCCCATGAGGTACGCTCTGCCTTAGCCAAAGAGCAAATTACAAAAGAACTGCAAGAAAATTCCAACAAACTCGACGCATTCATCAAAGGGAATAGAGAGAGCCTTCAGATACCTCAACATGACCGCACTGATCTCCTTGACCGTATAGCTTTTGGTCTTAATAGCATTACATCCGCTCTGAACAAGAATAAGAATGTGTGTAACAAAATTTCAGTTCTTTCAATATCTAAGAGGGGGGATGATGGAGAGTTAGAGTATGAAAAGGAAGTTGACGGTAATATTGAGATGAATTTTACGAAGATACATGATGACATTACTGCCCTGATTATTCAACGCATAATGGCCCGAACTTTGATCCATATAGACCAAGGGACAGTAGGGAATTATCGAGATTTTCAATATGAAATGATTGATTTATTCAAGATCACAAGAAATTATGCAGCCGACAAATTGTTTGAGTGCATGTGTCTTACGGCGAAAATACTGGAGATACCAGTTAACATTCTACCTTTCGAAAAAGGGCGTTCTTCCGAACTAATGTTTGGCATGATTGATTTGTGTTATGATAAAAAAGAAACTATCTCATTTGAAAATGGCAACTGGCCGTCACATGGTATACATCAAATGTCAAGGTGGATGTATCATGGGAGTAACAATCACAAGACCGAGACCAATGCCAATGAAGAATCCATTAGATGGTCGTTTAAGGGGGATATAGGAGCAATCAAATATGTTATAATGTTCGAAAAAAAGTCATTAGCGAAAAAGTTTTGGACGCAATTGAGTACAGAGATGAAGCCGAAATTCCTGCTACTTGTTACGGGTGGAGTCCCATCTTCCAATTACTTCATAGTGAGGAAGTTTTTATACCTAGCAAAAATGGCAGTAAGTGAGGAGTGCTGGAGCACACACTATAGCACAGGAGACTGCGACCCAGCTTCGTTTATGATCCAGTACCAATTGGAAACAATGAATAAGCTATCTGGACATTCGGATCAGCATCTATTGATGCCTGTGCGTATGATTGGGCCGTTTCCATTAGAACGTGAGTGAATTACTGATTGAATAAATATTATTTACTGAATCCACTAACCAATAAAAAGCAATTAGTAATACAGTGAAAATAAGTGCACGCAAAGAGCTAAGCAATCGTGATAAGGCAATACTCAAAACGTGGGAAGATACGGAGATTTTTTGGAGCGATTCAAAACAAACTGCTGATAGAACTTCAATTCTTGAAGGGTTTAAGGGAGACCGGGCATTCAAATACCATAGTGAGAGTTTAAATGTGGTGGAGTGGTATAAATATATTATCGAGAAGATAAATGATCACGAAGCGGGACGTAGTTTAAATTAAGCAACTGAGTGGCACAGTAGTTGAGACAGATCCTAAATCACGTTTCAAAGTAGACGGTGCGCAAATATTTTTCTGTTATTCAACTGGATACAAATGAATATGCGACTTTGCTGACTTTTGTTTTAATACCAATAAAGATAAAGTTATCGTGGAGTTTGAACTGCCTAGACCACTCAATGGACTCGCTGAATACATATCTGTAAAGGAGAAGTTGATTGAACTTGCACCCAAGAGTGTAACTCTCATGGGGGCTGCAGCTTTACCAAGCTCAAAGAAGCTTGTCAGACCCGGAGATAGAGTACTGGTACTTGGAGGAAGTGGTGGCGTGGGGTGTTTCTTTGTTCAGCTAGTCAAGATTTATGGTGCTGAGTATGTTGCATGCACAACTTCATCAGACACCATGTCAACCTTGGGTGTTGACAAAGTGATCAACTATAAAATCATGAACTGGTGGGAAGATGAGGAATTACGTAGTGGAAGGCCATTTGATCTTATTGTAGACCTTGCAGAAGGACGTAAAGCATGGAAGAAAGCAACATCTTCCAAGCTACTCTCAAGAAAAGGTCATTTTTTGGCATTCACTGCTGACGACCCTCTGATTGAAATTCACAACTTTAGGCAGACAATTTCAGCTGCTGGGCCAATGATGTGGCGAAGTTTCTGGACAAAACTATGGCCCTTTACTCCAACATACACGTGCCTTGGTGATTGGTTAGAGCCAAAACCTGGACGATTAGCGGAAGTGGCGAGGCTTGTAGATAATGGAATGAAAGTTGTGTTGGATCCAGTGTCACCTTTATCATTTAACGAAGCTGATGTAAAGCTCGGGTTCAACCTCATGAAACAGAGGCGAGCGCATGGAAAAGTAGTGATTTCGATTCAGGAGTGAGCACATTATGTATTTTGACGACAAGAATTGTATCGTTGCGGTAATCATCGATCTTATACATTCTATACTGTACAAGACTTATCACATCAAGCTATGTATAGCTTCAAATGTCAAAACTTTGTTCGAGTGAACACATATTTACGTCTCTATAAAAGCTGCGCCACCACAAAGATAGCACAAATGAGGTTCATAAAACCTACAACCCGAAACGAATTGTCTGAACTTGAATCTAACTCCTCCGAAAAGGAAGGGCGCAAGAGATCAAAATCGGACAATTTAGTCTCAGCTAAAGTCTGACTCAATGCGATCTCCTCAATGAAGATTTCCACTTCCTCGCTTGTCGCAACTGTTCCTCCTGGCCAGTTCACATTGAAGTAGCAAATTTCATTAGCTGAAGTTTGTTCTTTCTCATTCAAATCTTCCCACTTCTTGCCATAAGAATCAGGTAGAGTCTTATTCTCCCACGAGGTCTCGTCCCAACCCAATACATCCATGGCATCCCTTATATCCCAATTGATGTCATACCAATCTTTATTTAGGTAGTGAGTCTGGAAGCAATCCCAAGAATTGGGTATGAAACCCAGTTTCGTCGCCTCGCTTTTTTCCCATGGAGTTAAGCTTCTCCATTCTCGAGATTCAATCTCAGCTACACCGTAGACATCCCAGGTACATTCATCGTAAAATAGGGAATCGTATGCTCGCTGTCGATCAACATTAGGCAAGTCTTTCCACGGTACGTACCGTTTTGTAGGCATCCGAAATGGAAATGGACCACTATTGGGTGACATGTCCAGTCTATCCCAACTATCTTTATAGTAGCAAAGCGCGTGCGCATTTTCTCTTTCAATGTCATTGAGCAAATCCCAGTATTTACCATGTGACGATGGTGGATCCGATTCACCATTCCAAGATTCCTCATCCCAGCCGAGTTCTGTGTAATGCATGTCTAATCCGTAGAATTGGAGATCATCCCATGAATATGAAGAAAAATGATTCTGCCAGCAGTCCCATGTAATGTCGGTCCAGCCTATGGTTTTGGCTGCAGCCTTCTCATTCTTGGTTAATTTGTCCCTATAGCAATTAACATTGTGTTAGACTAGAAATGAGGCAATTATGATTATTGACGACGTATTTCACAAGCACACACATCACATGAACGTTCTGCACAAGTACAGATCATCAGTAGCAATGCACTTAACAAGAACATGCAAAAATGCAGCAACAACAACAACAATATTCTTTGTTTTATCTCACCAATGCCTCTCTTCAACCACAGCCAACCCATGCACATTCCAAGTAACATCCTCATACCCCAAAACCTCCGCCGCCTCCTTCTTACTCTCGCTCAACTTCTTCCATTCCACAAATCGAAATCCAGGTTTATACATGGGGAACATTCCATTGTACACCACATCCTCTTCATTCCATGACCTACGTACGAAGCACAATTGAGCGGCGGCGTATCGTTCGTCGCTGGACAAATCGTACCAATATGTTTCACCCGCACCAGTAGATGTATTGTTGGTGTATCCGTTCCAGTAATTAATGTTGTACCCTAATGTATCAAAGAATTGGAGTGTTTGAATGTGTGTGGTGGGTAAGTCGATCCATCGATAAGATTCAAAGTGATTTTGCCAGCAGTCCCTGTTTTGTTATGTAGAGTTAGAATACCATTCATTAGTTACCTAAAAAGTGTAAAATCTGATACGTGCATTATTTGTAACACATACTCACCAAGAACGTTGATCGAACCCCAACTCAGCAGCGTAACCCTGATACTCTTCTCCCAATTCCTCCCAACCGTACATCTCCACATCATTCCTCCCGTAATTCTCCCACGTATAGGAATCGTACTCCAATTGCTCCGCCATAAGCCTCTGTGTTTCGTTCAATGCCAACCAGGGTAGGAATCGCACATCGTTGCGAGGCGGTCGCTCGTACGTCCACGGTGCCGCGGAGGGTTGGGCCGACATGGAGGGTATTGATGATGGACTTGGAGAGGGTGCCGCCGAGGGTATGGCCGAGGGGACGTATGATGGATAAGTGGTTGGTATAGATGATATGGATGGAGATGAAGACGATAAAGGTGACGGTGCGGACGATTGAGATGGCACTGCCGACACAGATGGAAGGGATGTGGGGTAAGGAGTGGCATCTGGTGACAGTGTCGAGTTGTCTATGGTTGGCGGTTGCGATTCCATGGGCCGCAGAGAAGGAAATGGCGACGGGGCCGGCGTCTTCTTATTCTTGTTGCCGTTATTCTTATTGTCATTCTTGTTATTGTTCTTGCGGTCATCGTCGTCATCATCTTTATTACTGGCGAAGGCAGAGGCTGCCAGGAGGAGGGTTAGAGGTGCAAGGTACCTCATGGTTTAGTTGTTCTATTGGATGAGATAATTGCTACTAAGTTTTGATC
Organism: Cyclotella choctawhatcheeana; assembly: GCA_036939855.1. Lineage (NCBI taxonomy): Eukaryota > Bacillariophyta > Thalassiosirophyceae > Thalassiosirales > Thalassiosiraceae > Cyclotella > Cyclotella choctawhatcheeana. The sequence continues at coordinate 11,876 of JALLPH010000919.1, forward strand.
AAAAGACCATCACAATGAGTTAGACGTGCTACGTATTATTGGTTGATGAATCGTTGCAAAAGCAACAGCGGGACAGAGAGCTTCATTTATTTCAATTCAATGGTTCGTGTGCTGTTGAAATTTTGGTTTGTTAGTTTCCGTTCGGGTGTTTGCGTGAAGCTGAGAACCAAATTTACTTGAGTACTTTGCTGCCTCTCCCGCCCAAATCCTACAATCCGTCCCCAAAAGTTTGTATGTTGTAGCAAGTGCAGGGCCAATTATGACAGTGCCTGGTTCAGGTCATCATCGCCTCGTGGGTTGGTCCACATCCAAAATCAATACCACCAAAGCGATACCAGCCGCCTTGCAATAGTAAACCCGATCGGACCACATCTAACAGATGGAGTCTGTCACCTGCGGTCTGTGCCACAACGGTGTCGCAACTCCAAAGGACTTCGTCCCAAGCAGCCCAGCACCAGCATCAGCAAGCAAGCCTAACTGAAGGAGCGATCATTATTGCCGTTTTATCATATTAATGATTGAGAGCTGCTGCAACATCCAACAAGACCTCGAAGAGGGCCCTGACAAAACCCAACACAACACCAAAATCAAAATACCAAAAGAGCAGTAAATTACAAGTAGTACAACATGGTCTGGAGATCTGACTCTGACCATGCCAACAACTTGGTTCCTGGTCAGACGTCTGCAGCTGTGGAAGGGAGCTTGTTGTGGATTTAGGATTCGGATTCCATTGAAGATCAGCTCAATCAAGGATTTGCCGCGACGCCGCTCACTTGCTCTCCCGACAAAGCTGCTGTTGGACCATGTGATTTGCTCACCATTTTCCCTCAAGATTCAAGACGTAAGACATGCGTAATGCATTTCACGCCAGGTTGGTGTTTGCATCTACCAGGCATCAATAACCAATTTAACCTGACTACTACCAGTGCAATTTGTGTACAAATTTATGCCACCATACCATGCATAAGAATGTATGAACATTCCTTGTTCCAGTTCCATGCCAGTTGATTCATCAGCTGCCGTTCAGCCGTTTGGACAGGTCTATTTATATTCCCTCATGAAGATCAGCGATCCCATCAACTGAAGAGTATACATGCAAAGTGCAAAGATGAAGTGGAATCACAAACCCTCTTGAGGTAAGGAGTCTAATTAATGCTTTGCTTTCTTGAGATTTTCACACTTATGGTCATAGTGACAGGATCATTAACATTAACTGAGCGCACTGGCAAAAGCAAAAACACAAACACAGTAGTAGGCCAAATACTAGACACTAGACAGAAACCAGGACCAGGGATTCACCCCGTTAGCCATTGGCCCCTTCGCCCTTGGGTGGATTAGGACAAATATTTGAACAATTCCTACACATATTTTTTGACGGCACGTATTTCTTAGCCAATAACCAATAACCTCCTCTTCATCTAATGGGCTGAACAACAAATTCTGGAATTGGACTAGCACGAGCCACTCACATAGGATACTGACTTACTCCCCTCACAATGGCGAAGACGACTATGCCTCCTTCGACGGTTCAGTCAATTCCATAGAATCACTCCTTATGACCTTGATGTTTGTCAATTTAAATTGACACCAATTGACACAGCAAAATTATTGGCACAACAACTAGATATTACTATTATACCAAGTAGATAGATCAAAGTACCTTTCAGTCGTTTGATCTTGCCCCTTCTCGCTCAGAGTTGCGACGGCTGTGT
>JALLPH010000920.1:0-13595 GCA_036939855.1 Cyclotella choctawhatcheeana
GATTTGGCCGAGTTGCGAGGATTCATTCGAAGTTTGATCGGGGTGCGTGACGCGTTTCAAGTGGGCGGCTCGCAGGTCTCATAGTCATAACCAGATATTTTAAAGGCTTCTTGCTGCTTGCTTCACCTACTACATCAACGCCAGTGTCGGCAGATTAAAAGATCTCAAATATTGTACATTGTCAGCACAAACTGCAGCCATGAGAGACATTGGATCATCTAGTAGACGATCCAAACACTTTATGGCCATGTTCGTTACTCTGGGCGTCGTTCTCTTGATCCAAATACTTCAGTTTCAATCCGAGAGACTGGATATGATGTCCTACATCAAGCAAGAATTAAGTCAGCAGTTGAACGATATGAATGCTTCTGCTGCTGCTTCATCATTATCATATGTACAGCAAACTATTGCCCATCCACCAATATCAGCATACGATTCGTATCTGGAGCTGCGTAAAATCTTATTCACATGCGATGGAAGTCACGAAGAACCAATCAACTACTGGCTATACTACTTCGATTGCAATGATTCACGCCTCGTACCACCCAACAACGTGATGCAATACATGCAATCCAAGGGTAAAAGCATTAGCAACACTTCACCAAAAGTCAAATTCGCAGGAACCGACATTGGATTTGCAGGACAAACTATTGATTTCATCGTGGCCGAATTATTCTTTATGCACCCATCTCCGTTGACCAAAGGTAGATATTTGGAGATTGGAGGATACTTCGGGTTAGAGTTTAGTAACAGTTTATTCATCGAGCAGTATTTAGATTGGGACGGGTGGTTATTCGAACCGACGACTTGTTACGATTTGATGGTGAAAAATCGTCCAAAAGCAACTTCGTTCAAGCAGGGATTGTGTAAGAATGAAGTGGAAAATATGACATTTTCTGGATTTGGGAAATGTGCTTATGACAAGGCACCGTGTGTTCCTTTGACTTCAATGAGTGGGTGGGAAGCAGGATTTGATTTTGCATCGATTGATGTGGAAGGCCGCGAGATGGATGTTTTGGAAGCAATTGACTTTACAAAAGTGAAGATCAAGGTGTTGGCTATCGAATGGAGGCCACTTGATTCAGATGAACGTGAGAAATACTTGAGGCAATTCGGTTACGAGAAGGTGGTTACTTTTCAATGGCAGGGTTGGGGTAATGGAGATGAGATTTATTATCGACCTGATTTGATTACCTACCATGCCTTTGATGCTAGTGCTCCTAATGAGGCGACATTTCGTAGTGCCGTTGAACCAGCGAATAGTTTAGCAGCAGGGACCAGCAGTAGTGTATTGCAATCTCAAACTACAACACCACCACCCACAACATCTCCAGCTACCACCGCAGAACCATCGTATTATCCAACTTCTATCCCTACTGATACAGATGAAGAAAACAGTGAAAGGGAGCATCTTGTATGGGAATCAAGTGCAACAGGGGATGATGGTAGAGGGAATTTGAATGTACCTTCTCGATATTGCTATGTTGTTGAGAATGTTTGCAGGAAAACACAACCCAGGAGTTGGTTTTACTTCAACGAAAGTGAAGACAATGGGTTTCAAACAAAACACAGCATTCGTCATCCAAAGCAGCCTCATTTTACAAAAATGGGTTATGCAAGGACTCGAATAGGCATGGACACAAATTCTCTCGAAAGAAACGCAACATGGATTAAAGAGCAGCAATGTACAATATCACCGATAAAAGAACATGTTGTCTTGAATGGCAATTATATTCACATGATGGGTGAATATGTTCAAAGAATTATCATGCCTCTGCATCATTTACTGGAAGACTACATTAACCACGCAAAGAACCAAAGTAGAGTTACGAATGAGAAAGAAATACAATTCTATATCAACTTTCACCCGAATGAGGAACAAAAGATCCTTCCATCTCATCACTTATATATGAATGGTCTTCAATACGGTCAAGGCTTACAATCGTGGAATGAAGTGAATGATCCAATTGACATGATTAATTCACCTCCATGTCAATGTTATAGTCGGTTAGTGTTTTGCGGATTTGAAAAACAGGAAGCACAGGATACGATCACTGCTTCCGGAAATGTATCAACGTTACTACTTGCTTCATCCGGTAATATTCCATTTAATACAGCGAAGCACTGTGCTCACTATCTCACCAAAACAGAGAATTTAACCAATGATGATTGCCAAGTTTGGCAGGACCTTCGAATGTCTTTGCTCTCAACTTACTACAAAAACAATCCGAATCTCAGCCAAGATATTCATGTGAGGTCTTCCTTCTCGATGTTTTGGTATTTTCTTGATTTACTAACTGACTAACATTTTATACAGGCTTACAAGGTCAATTTGATCAACAGTGCTCTCAAATACACCAACAACACAGTCGTCGACTTTAATAAACATCCACTGAACGATTGGAAAATCGTTGCATTGTCGCAGAGAAGAAATCATCGAATGTGGCTCAACATTAAGAAACATCTGGAACATTGTAACTCTCACTATTTTGATCAGCAAATAGTCTGCATAGAACTCGATGTTGAATCACTTCCCACAAACTTTGTCAGTGTGGTCAGCAATCAACCTTTGACTGCAGTTGATGAACAGCTCGTTCTTTATCAATCAATTAATGCTCTTATAGGTGTGTTGTACGATGAAACAATTGTTTTGGTGTTTTGTTATATAGCGATTACATACTTTGCTTCTTTGTCCACAGGTATTCATGGTAGTCAATTGACTCAAGGTATATTAATGCCTTCAAATTCAATAATGGTAGAACTATTTCAGTGGATTCCAAAGGATTGGGGTTACCTGTTTTGGGTGAGTCCATGCAGCATAGTACAGTTCCGCAATATATTGCACAGTATTTTATTTATTTTCACACTTATCCAGGGAGATGGTTGGACAAATCAGAAAAACCACCCAACGTCAGTAATAGTTGTTTTGAATTCAATTTTCTAGAAGAAGACAAAGATACTCACTTATCAGATGCTGACATATGTATTACTTGCTCCTTTTGTAATTACTCCACGTATTCAGACCAATGGGAATAATGTGGCATAATACCGACATGTGAGTGTAAACTTTCTTAACCATGCTTTTGATTTTTTTCATTACCTCATCATGTTTTGCGATTTCGATTGTGTAGTCATGAGGTAGGCTGGTACCTGCCAAGAGAAAGTAAGTAAAGTCATCACCACTTCAACATTATTGAACAATTCTTATGCAATCGATATGTTATTAGGCGTGCCACTTTGCCAGAACGTATCGGATGTGAACCTCCACAATTTCTCTCTGACAAATGATACCAAATCACAAGGTTACCTCAGGGATCAAAAACAGGGTATTTTGAACACGACTACTGAAATGGAGTATTGTTTAGCTGTAACTAATGGGATGAGTTTTCGGTGGGACAAAAGGAATTTCAATGTTCCAGAGCACTTCATTGACAGACTAGTTAGTACTTTTTGGCCCTCTCGGCCTCACAGCTCCGTAATGGAAGGCAACCATAGCAATGCTTCTGAGTCAGATGAAGAAATATGCAGTGAATTTCGAAGGAGGGGTGAAGACAATGGCTTTGTGCTTTACAATCTCTTATGTAAAGAAAACGGAACTGTCAAACCACACCACTATTACATTAATCGATGATGATGTGACAGATTCATGTTTGATGTGCAAGTGCAATAAAATTTAGACAACATTACATACTCTGAATATGGCACATATAAATATATTTGCATTCAAGGGTGTAGCCGCAATGAAAGCTTCTCTATGGATTGTGAAGCAATAATTGAGCTGCATCTTTGCAGATACTGGGAACTGACATTAGAATCTCTCTACCAGAGCCTGTTCTAAGCAAGCTCTTCAAAGCACGCGATTCAGGCTGAGCCGCCAAGACCCTCAGTAAAGTTTTGCACCCATTGAATTGAATCTCCTCTTCTTTCGAAAAGATCTCCATAGATTGCAACACGCTTTTGGCTGTGTTCATGGAAAGTTGCTTGTCAGCAGTATGATCAATAGAACAAAGGAGCGTGAACGCTTCGAGTTCGAGTTCGAGCATTTTATGATTACGAACAGTATCCAATACTACCGAAATCATGTTGGGGTTGGAAATCTTTCGTTTTGCTTCTTCGTTGGCCCCAGCAAGAAGTCCAAGCAAACCAAAAGCCGCGGCAGAGAGTTCGGGATTTCGAGCTGAAGCTTCGAGAGCAGCGGTTATAGACGAAACACAGTCCACCTTGACGAGTTCTCCTATCAACGATGAGCTGCCGTATGCAACGTTATAAAGAGCGGCCATAGCAGATTGCATGATATCGGGAGATTTTGTGGTGTTAATCAGCTTGTGTAATACAGGACCGCCAAAGGATCTGACAATTTTTGATACTCCTCTTTTGGATAGCGAAATATTGGAAAGCACATCACAAGCTAACGTAACGAAGTCAATGCAGCCTTGATTTTCTTGAATTGCGTCAATGAGTATTGGAATTAGGCTTTCTTCTCCACGTTGTTTAGACTTCAACAAGATGTCAACAGTGTCAAAGTTCACAACAATCATATTCTGAATGAATCCGCTGACAAGTAAAAGAAATTTGTAAGGCTCAAATGAATGTAGGAATGAATATGCTAGTCAATGATGTATGACCTCTTACCATGCTTCTTTCAGAACATCCAGCTTCTTTGGGTTGCGCCTCATTGATGACATTACCGTCGATACAATATCATATTCAAACATTGCATCACAGCAAGCCGAATCATACGATAGAGCTCTGAACAACTCACATCCAATCTGCTGAATTTCTGCGTGTGTCCGATGACAATCCATGGCAGAGATGGTCAATTGCAAACATCCTTCATCAACAAGATCCACCCCAAGGGATTGGTTGTACCACATAATTTCCGTCATAGCCTTTATTGACTCATGCTGAATAAATGCAACATTTGGATGATTTTGCATTGCATTTGATAGCATTTCTATACCACCGGCTCTGACAACAGCTGAGCTTGAATTGGGTCCGTCAATGAAGCTTTGTAGCTCAACAATAGATTGCAATTGTACTTTTGCATCTTCTATTTTGTCAGTTGCTGTCAAAACAACCTTCTCAATTTTGTTGGGTTTCTGCGTCGGCTGTCCCTTTCGCTGTTTCTTCTTCCCTTCCTCCTTGATCTGATTTCCTTTGCTTCTGACAGGATTGCTGCTCCTTGGTTCTCTACCATTGCACCCACCAAACACAATGTGACATGTAATTACTTTCCCACGCACAATCGCTTCCACAGCAGGCGGAGGGCCAACGTAGCAAAGCACCGTCTTACCGTCGGGCATTAATGCTTCAAGTTTGAAGTGGCGTGTCTTGACAGGCGGAGTAAAGTCACGCTTGGGCTCATCATTTTCATCACCAGCCTCGTCAGTACATTTTGGATCAATACCAAGCTCACGCAATGCCTCACACTTGAAGCATCGCTTCGGAATTCGAAGAGGTCTTAATGGCATTGAGATTTGCCGAGCAGCTTTATCATTATTATTGGGATGAGAAATGTTGTTGTGGTCTTCCATCGGTGGTGCCGTTGCATTTTCGGGCGATGATTTGGCTTCCACTAAAAGCGTTGATGCTTCCGCCTCAATGCTTGATCCAATCATATTACTTTCAGCACTATCTTCGCGCATTGTTTCGTTTTCAGTCGCATCAGCATCAGTTTCGTTCTTCTTTCCGTCAAAAGAAGTTGCCTCTGACTCCTCGCCAAGCCCCATTGATGTGGTTGCAATCTCTGATGATGATTTCAACTCAGCCGTGTTACATTCAGCGATGTTGCATGCTTTTTCTACTGAAGTCCCAGCTTCAACTCCAGCAGCCACAGATGCCACTTCGGCAGCAGCTTCGAAAGAATGTGCTTCTCCTGTAGCTACCAGTTCATCTCCAATCAACTCAATACCAGTGTGCCCTTTCTCCATAGTAGCCATTCTATCCCCATCCAACTCAGCTATAGACTGTCCCTCATCTGTAGACATCACTTTATCTCCATTTAACTCCTCAGCTCCATGCATTCTCATACAACCAGGATGAAATGCTTCTCTGCAATCCTTACACCTCACTAGCTTTGAAGTATCATCATCTAACAACCCAACGTCAATCGGCACCACGTTCTTCACACCGTCATCATCTATCAAAACATCCTGCTGTATCTTCTTGCCTTTCGTACCAACATCAACAATGTCACCCCAACCGCCACCGCAATACCCACAATGCTCATCGCAAACATACACATACTCCTCACGCTTGGGTCGTCCTCTCCTCTTACGACGTTGCTTTAGGTAGAACTTCTTGTCCTCGTGAAAATCCTTTTGATGGGATTGAGGTTTGATAATCTTCGACAACTGGATGGGAGTGGGTGGCATGGAGTCATCGTCGGACGAATAGTCTTCGTAGGCGTTGGCAAAAGAAGAGGATGGGACTGCTGCATCGTAACGACGCTTCGTGTACTTTCGTTTCGGTTTTGGTTGTTCTTTCTTCTCGAATGACGGATCGAACTTCTTTTGAATCTTGGCTCTACGTTTGGGCAAGTGTCTCGTGGGTTCCAAGGATCGATCTCGTTTCTTGTAGGGTTTACCCTTGGGTCTTCCTCGTGACGATTGTTGGCTCGAGAAGAGAGTGGCGGTGAATGCCGATTGTTGTGATTCACCTTGACTGTTGTTGATGTTGTTATTGGTAGATGGGACTAAGAGACCGAGTTGGGCTAAACGGGCTTCATTTCGTCGAATGTTACGCAGCCGGAGGCGTTCTGCAGATGTTAAAGATGTTGGTATTGGCGAATGATTGAATTATAGTATCTCCAATAAAGATATATAATGCTCTGTCAAAAAGACCATCTTACCATACTCAGAAAGATGAGGATCATCCACTGAATCCTCATCCTCGTCTGAACTATCTCCTTCGCTACTGCTGCTCCTCTCATTATCATCGTCGAGGCCTTGCTCATCATTCGTCGGAGCATGTTCGACAACGTCATTGGCATCACGAGTAGACTTGTCACTAGAATGAGAAGCGGCAGGAGAGGTCGTTGCGTTGGTGTCATTGCCGTTTTCATTTCGGGTATCGATGTTGCTTTCTTGATTAGATTCCATTATCGATTTGCAGTGATACAATCACTCAAATAACTGTCAACAACTGTCAAGCGCTTGAAATAATCGCGAATATAATGTTAAAACATGCATTTTTCACTGACGAATGCAGATGAATCTTCTTTAAGACAGCCATTGAACGGCCGTCACGCCGATGACGTATAATACAGCTCTATTCCTCCAAGAGCAGAGCCGTCGAGAGAGGCTCGACCGTAATGACAGGTCTTCCAAGTCAATCCGAGACGAAGAATTTTTTGTTCGCAGAACAGAGATTCAGATATTTTTATCTTTACCTCACTGTTCAAAAACTTCAACTATAACCCCTGTCAAGGGACTTACCTTGCGAACGAAACAACGCTTCGGATTTGAATGGGAGATTGTCTCTCTGTTGAATGTAAACCAGAGAGCCGTTGATGGGGTGTCGGGTGTCGGATTATGATGTTGTGTTGGAAAAGGCGAGGCGCGGGCGAGCGAGACGCGGGGGCGAGAGAGTATTAGAGGGAGGTAGAAGCGGCGGGGCGGGGCGGGTGATGAAGAAAGGGTAAGCGGGAGACATAAAAAAGGGGGCGTCTTCGAGTACTTGACCCCCTATTTATGAAAGACTAAGTAAGTAATCCAACGGAGGAATTGGTACCAAGTTGTTCGGCTCCAGTCCATACAAATCATTATTAGGAGGTGAGTGACCATGGCCGCGACCGCGACGACTTGCGTGGAGGACGATGAAGCATCACGAGTACTCTCCGGAAGTGACGCCAAATACAGTATTCGCGTAGATTCTGCATCTCTGCACTTGGCGGCGTCGAGGAGAAAGTGATCATCGATAGCGTCGTGTCAATTATTTTTGCCCGTATCTGCTTTATTTACCTCCGTTACTAAAACGTTTCATGTTCTTATCATCAACAATTACAGTCAGTTGAAACATCATGACGGTCAAAAGACGCAATCACGGAAGAAATAAGCATGGGCGTGGACACGTCAAGCGTGTCAGGTAAGTTTTACGGTTCATCTTGTGGCATTCATGTTAATATCATCTCGCTCATCGTTCACGGCATAAACCCCACACAAAAATAATAGGTGCGCCTCCACCGGCAAAGCCATCCCCAAGGATAAGGCAATCAAACGTTTCATCGTACGTAACATTGTCGATGCTTCCTCTCTCCGTGATATCAAGGAAGCCTCGGCTTACCAGGAATATGCGTTGCCCAAACTGTACTTGAAAATGTATTATTGTGTCGAGGCGGCAGTGCATCAACGTATTGTCAGGGGTAGGAGTAGGGAGGCTAGGAGGATTAGGACTCCCCCGGAGAGGAAGTTCGTAAGGAAGAACTAAAACGAAAATTGGACACATCATGCGAAAAGAAAGTTTTACTCGATAACATCTTTTAACTAGTAGTAGTGTCTTCATACAACAAACTGGAGGAGTATCCCGTCCTTCGATTCTTGTCTCGCATATAGCGCCTCATTGATAGAACTACGGAACCAATTATGAAATTGCATGAAACTCTTGTTTGTCAACTGGTAACATCAATGAAGCACTGACACTCTTTTTAGTTCGTCGAGCGGCTGCTGCTGCTTCTGAAATACCATATGTCCAACTCAAACAGCTGTGTTTCGATCCATTGATGTCTTGGATTTTGCCTTCTGCCATCACTTCTGCTTTCGAAACATTACTGTCCACATCTATTGCCTTGGACAGTAAGTTTTGCTTTGATCTGTCTTACTGATTGTGAGTACAACTGACCCCTGTTGTCAGTTGTCAATTACAGAAGCTTTGAGACACTGCCAGAAGAGACTATACTAATGTCCTCAAAGATTTTCTTAACATCGTGTTGTACATACTGAGGGGAAGAATTGAATTACAATGGTTCATGGTGAAACCATGGTGAAATCGATCCTCTTTCCATCTCCCGCCATATTTTCCGTTTTGTTTGAACCATCACTCCTCAACCCAGCCAACTCTGAAATGAAATTGAAATGGGCACCTGCTGCTGTCCTCTTATCATTACCAGTGGCAACTTGTTCTTTCTTGCCACCCAAATTAAGACTTGCTTTCATTACAACATACACTTCAGAAGCCCTACAGAACAAAAAGTGTAAAAACACATCACGTCATTCATATTCACCAACTCACCAAACATCTAATGACACAAAGGAGGATCAGGACGCTGCTGGTACATCTGATGGCTTTGGACTTTACATACACATCCCATTTTGTAGACGTCGATGCAACTACTGTGATTTTGCAATTGTTCCCATCGGCATCAAAGAATCTCCAACAACCACTTACAATTCTGGCTTTGAAAAGTTAAACAGAGAATACACCGATGCATTGCTTACTGAATTATCAATCATTGCATCATCATCAACAGCTAAGATTCCTCTCCGTTCCATATATTTTGGCGGTGGCACACCGAGTCTTGCGCCCATGTCTACTTTACAAGAGATTATGAATGCAATATACAAATCTGCAGATGCACCATTCAAGTTGAATAATGATGTGGAAGTCACAATAGAAATGGATCCAGGTACATTTGACTTGGATAGATTGAGAGAAATCAAAGAGATGGGATTCAATCGAATCAGTTTAGGAGTTCAAAGCTTGAATAATGATATACTGACAACTCTCGGGAGAGTTCATCGTTCGTCTGATGTATATGACAGTATTGACATGATAGGTCAAGTATTTGGACAAGATGCAAATTATTCTATAGATCTAATTTCTGGCGTACCAGATTTGACATTGCCGAAGTGGACCGAAACCTTGAATAAAGCCACTCAGTTGAGGCCTCTTCCATTGCACATCAGCTTGTATGATTTGCAAGTAGAGAAGGGTACGGCATTCGGTAAATGGTATGATGGAAATGATACTCGAGATCATAATCCAGTCAATGTTTCCAGTGCAGCAAGTATTCTAGGAGCAACATCATCTCGTCCAGCGTTACCATCAGCAGAAGAATGCGCGTGGATGTACCGTTATGCCAGTGGATATCTTCGTTCAAAGGGCTATGAACACTATGAAATTAGTAGTTATGCTTACATTGGTCCAGGTAACACATCACATCGAAGTAAGCATAATCAAATCTACTGGGAAATGACTGGTCAATGGTATGCTGTTGGACTAGGTTCTACAAGCAATGTAAATGGGATACATTTTGCTAGACCACGTGCACTGTCAGATTATAATACTTGGGCTATTAGTCTAAAACAGAATGCCAGTAAGAACTCATTGCACAAACCACCTTGGCTTTTGCCAAGTACAGGCGCAAACGAAAAGTATGATAAACTATTAGATGTAATCATGACTCGGCTTCGAACATCTGATGGGCTAGACTTGGATTGGATTGCACAACAAAGCAGTTACAATGAAAGTCAAATTGCGGCCATTTTACGTGGATTTGAGCTTGCTCTTGAGTTAAAGTTAGGAACGGCAACAATTGCATCAGGCGCAAAATATGGCATTATACGTCTTACTGATCCTAGTGGATTTCTCTTCTCTAACAATATCATATCCAACAGTAAGTTACATTGAATCCACATGTACATTAATGTCAGAGTCTAACCATGTCATTACCATCGTCAGTTTTCATGGAGCTTGATTCGATAAACTGAGAGGTCTGACTCAGATTATCTTCGGTAAAACACCCCTGCAACTTTGACACCCACAAACAGTCCAACCAAGAAAATTGCAGCAGTAAGTAACAGTATCAATTGCATCTTCACTTCATTTGCATGCCTACCACCTTGTTTGAGTCCTTCCTTGATACCTTCACGATACCCAGCTTGCCGTCCAGTGTAATAAGTCTCCCTTTTCCCGTGTTTATTCCCAATCAAATAAGATAGAGATATCTAAGAATTAATCTTCATGTTAGTTTTGACTCGCTACGGAGGTGCACAGCGTCCTAGCCAAAGATAGAACTTACTGCAACGACTGCAAGTGGTGAATGCGAAAGAAGAATAAATACGAACACGAATAACACCAAGACTGTGTCAAGAGAGTCCATATCATTCTCTGCTAACCATTGATGAAGAGAGGGAATAGCGGCTGCGTTATTCATTTTCGGGCGTGAGTTGTAGCAATCTCAATCATGTAAAATTCAAGTTTGCTGGGACTTCTAGTGAACATTGAAGAACTAATTTTTGAATGTATGGCACATCATGTGCATTACACTTGTGTTTTGTGGTATCGTAAATGTTATTTTACTTAAGAAGTCTTGAGTTGTCTTCCATTCAAACCCTGTGACAGGCAAATTCACCAGGGCACCTGCACCAAAGTGAATGGACTAAGTATATTATTATTAGAGCTGGCAAGACAACATATTATTATCGTATTACATCACGTGATAGGGACAAAGGCATTCACCGTCTTAGCTTTGGAAGTAACAAACGAATTCTTTCAGCTAGTGCTTGATATTGCACACCTATTTCAATAGCATTTCATATGCGGAAAGACATCGAATATAATCTACACACTAAAGTGAAAAATGTTTGATCAATGATAGTCAATGCTGTCCCCTTCGCTCACGCAGTCGCCTTGATACTGATCCGTCGTACTTTCGAACCCTTTTGGGGCTTTGCAGGTGAGATTCAAGCTGTTTTAATGCACGTGAACGTTTAGTTGTTGCTTTTGATTCTTCGCGGTGTACTTTAATACTTCCAGTCTCGGAATTGTTGGCTTGGTTGCACGAAGTCGATGCATTCTCCTTCTCGGACCCACATGTAACTATGGGTGCATTTGTGTTATCGTGCGCTTGAAGCTTTCCAATCTTGTCTGCCACTTTAGACTTGACAGCGCTTGTATTCGTGTCATATATATCGACACCATTAGCATCAGATGATTCAGGAGACAGTTGGGAACAATCATTATTATTTCCACCAGCTAGAGACAGATTTACTTCTTCCTGGAAATTACTTTTGCCTTTTACTCTCTCGAGACTTTCAACCTTTTTTGTCAGTTCAGCGTTTTGGGCCTTCAGGGATGATATCGTTCCATCAGAACGTTCCATGACTTGTGTAAGAATGTTGACCTGGATCTCAAACTTGTTTCGTTCTGACTGCAACGAGTTAATGGTATTCACCAGTCGAGTGTTTTTGGCATCCAAAGCAATTTGCATTTGCTTCTTTCTGTCTGTGAGATCACAGAACTGCCGTTGCAACTTAAGAATCAGAGTGAGTCTGCTTGCCAACTCATTGCTCAGACTACAAGTGTTGGCTTCCATGGCTCCCATTTTTTTGTCTGCCAAAATTAGCTTCCCTTGAAGATCATTATTCTGACGCTTTAAAAGAGTTACTGTTGCTTCACTATCACGATATAATCCTTCGAACTGAGTTGCTCTTGCTCTAGTGTTTGCAAGCTGATCATGCTGATTACTAATGGTGGCTTCCATTGCTTTTATTTTCTCGTGTGATTCCTTTATCTCCTTATTCATCATCAATGCTTTCGTCTCGGCTGACTCATGTTTCACCTGCAAGCTCTCCAAACTACGCCTATTTTCCTCGAGCTCGTGCATTTTGTGCTTCTTTGCCTCTTGGAAATCGTTGATCTGTTGATTCAAATGAGCAATTTTTGCTTGACTATCACGTTGCTCTTGCTTGTTCCTAGCTCTGGTGGTTGCCAACTCACTACTCTGATTACGAATGATTGCTTCGAGTTTCACTTTGTCAGCCGCACTGTTCTCGAACTGTAGTTTTGTAACAGCAGTTAATTTTCTGATCTCGGACTGAAGCTTGGCAACGATAGCATCTGCTTTCTCTTCTTCACGCCGTGAATTCTCTGCAGATGGAAGCATTTGCACTGTTGATTCGTCAGGCATTGGAGGAAATACAGGACTAGGGACATCGAAGAATGCATGTCTAGGAGTTTCTGGTTGTTGAAGGTGTTGATTGGAGAAACGAACACGACATGATTCAAAGCCGGGTGGCGTACGCAGCATTGGCACCACTCCTGTTTTAGCAGAGGAGGCTGACGGAGAGTGCACTTTTGACTTGGGCATGATGAGTAGAGTTTCGTTGGTATAGTTAATGAGATTGGTCTATAATGAACTGTCTTATATGTGAGATGAAATTGAGCCCAAACCTTTATACACAAAGCACAGGCGCAATTACTTCTGTAGCCCAAAAGCACAAATGCCACGGTTCAGTAAACCTTATATCATCCCAAAGAATAAGCACACAAAATCACATTCCAATACTGTAGCAAACGTACTAAAGAGCGAAGAACGCATCACAGAGATATGAAAACACTGCTTCCGTCGACACTTACCCAGCTTTGTGGTGATTTGTTCGAAACCTAGCAAACATGTCGTCGATCCAATCATGGAGCAGGATTGACACCAAGGTATGAATACCTCCCACGTGTATGTGTGTGATGTGCAGTGTGCCGTACCTACCATACGACACATGAGTTGCTCAGTAGAGATTAACCCTAACCGGTACCGTACCATACCTGACCCCACATACAACAAGCACCAATTTTATCTTGGCAAATAAAGCAAAACTCAA
>JALLPH010000921.1:0-13586 GCA_036939855.1 Cyclotella choctawhatcheeana
GGAGAGGTCATGGCGTTGCCGCCGTATTTGACCACGATGGTTTGGTCGGCTAGGGTGGAGATGGAGGAGGCGATGGTGGCGGCGTGAGAGCTGAATAGTGACTTGTCGTCACTGGATGAGTAGAGTCTCGATGTGGTGATGTCATTATGGTGTTTGCTGCTGTAATAGTTTGGTCGATAAAGTGGTAGTCGGTTTGCAGTGTGAGTTACTGATGAGAAGGCACTTGATGAGAAGGCACTTGATGTGGATGACAATGAGAGGATGGACAAGATGGACGTTGCGGTAATTAGATTCATGTTTTGACTTTCTTAGTAATTGCAGCCTGTTTAGTTTGATGCTATGAGTATTGCAAGTGATTTTGAAATATAAAATGAGAAGTGTATATCGGCAGCTTGATTTGCAATTCCCATTACATTGGAGCCATTGGCTGTCGGTGTTGGGAGGAGTCGATATGGTTGACATGAACAAAGATTTTTTTGCCTGCATTTGGCGCCATTTTTAAAGATTCGACGACACATCACACATCACTCAATCACTCATCAACAACGCACCGATATGACAATGATGGAAGTATTCGGAACCCCCCTCGACCCAATCAGCATCGGAATAGGAATCGGCATAGGCGTCATCCTCATCACCCTCCTCTCACCCAAAACCGCCTCGCCATCGGGTCAGATCAACCCCTCCATTCAAAAGAACGAACCCAAAGTCGCCACCATCTGCCCACTACAGGACATTGAAGACTCGGTATCCAAATCCGACAAGGGCGTGGTGGCGTATTGTCGATGTTGGCGTTCCGAGAATTTTCCGTATTGCGATGGAGCTCATGTGAAGCATAATATGGAGACGGGGGATAATACGGGACCTTTGGTGATTAAGAAGTAGTGTAGAATTGTTTAGTTTGTGATGTTTCTGATGTAGACGAATATGCTATATGCAAAAAAAGGCAATGATATCCTTTATCCTTTGTTCGTTCTTTTCGGAGGATACATGAAAATGGGTTCTGTATTCGTTTGGGTGCCTATTAAAAAAACATGATATCATCAGACTGTATTCGTTTGGGTGCAAATTAAACACAATTTCATCGAATGTGTTGGTCTGTGTAGATTGTAATCTGTTGTAACTGAGAAAAATAAAATGATGCATAATATATGCTTGTTGAATATTGGGAACAAGAGACTGTATGTAATATGCTCTCGGTAATTGTATAAACTCAAAGAATATTGAAAGGGCAATTAGATCAAATATTACTGCAGTTTTTGTGTTGTAATTATTATTGTATTGTGTATGATACCTCCTCGAAAGGTGATGCATATCATGACATTGCTAACAGCAGGAAGTACAAGAAGATAGTTGGGAGAAGAATACACCTGATCCGAAAAGTATCAATTGGAGAAACCAGGTCTACAAAAAAACAACAAGATTATCCATTGTTTATTAAGGTTCATTATTCTCTTTGTTTTACAGTCACAATCACAAATTTGTCAAACTAGTCTTTGAAGCAAATAGAATAAATAAAACCTCTTTTTGGTTCAGTTCCGAAAGAATTATTTTATTCACTTTGATTTTTATAGTCTTTCACTTCGAGACCAGAGCTATATTGTAACGACTCGGCATAAAAGAAATAGCTTTGAAACAATAAAGCCATTCTTTTGGATTTTGAATGTATTCGTATGAGGGAAACTACGGTTTGCTTTGGTGAGGGTAAGTACGTACATGGCCTATTCGATTTATTAACTTTACTTGACTGCATGTGCAAAGTACTATAGCCTTAAAAGTAATGACATTTTCCCAACAAGCGTTTGCTTTACATCAAATTCTTGTGTTTGCCAGGTAGAGGTGTAGAGAGTGTAGGCAACCCAAATGGAACCACTTCTTTATCTTCCTCCTTCACACCTACATAACGAATGATACCAAAGCGTGCATTGACATCCACAAAGGGAAAGATATGCCGATCTTTGGCGCAATCAAAAGATGCTTGCAACACATCCCTATTAGTTTTGACATATTCAACTTCCTCGCTTAAAGGACTCCAGTGGTGTGTTCGCTGAATGGCCCCTCCCATGTCAGAGGCCTTGAGAATACGCATGTTACGATTCCTCACATAGATGGGGTGGCCGACGGCATCATAAACATGAACTTGCGAATCATGTAAACTAGAACCACTTTGTTTTGTTAATTGATTGGATAGCATATCAAGAGACTCGGGAGTAGTGTGAGGCTCGAGCACTCCACGTATAACTATGATGACGAAATTTGTTAGTTAGTCAACAAAAGTTTGGGAATGGCAGCATCAATTCTGTAAACTCACCGCAAGTTGGAATGTGGGGTAAGTGCTGTGCCTCTCCCCAAAATGACTTGAGATAATCAGGTAAGAATCCTTGCATGCCTGAAATTTAGAACACAGAGATGTAATTAGATACAAACATCACACATTTGAGTAATCATACTAATAATGAAATCTCTTACCACCCATTAATTTGTGAAATCCTGATGAGTCAAGGATGCCATTAACAGCCTCCAGCGTAGATGATATGAATGCGCGGCTGAAATAACCTTGCTGGTACTTGAAAAAGTCTTCTGACATTGTAATTAGTTTGTGTACTTTTGCCTCACCAGCAGGCCCATGAACGCTTCCATTTGCTGCTGAAAAGAGCAGCTGTCGGCAGACCATTCCACACTCTTGTGAAGTGAAAATCTTTTGCTGATCGGGGGTTCCTATGATAGTTTCAACATGAAGAGTCATATCTATATGATAAGATCTATTCAAAACATAGAGCAGACTTACCCGATAACATCATAGATTCAAAATGCATCTCATTGGCACAACCTTGGGAATAGCCGACTATGCCATATGGACGTTTCATCTGCACTGCCAGCTCGGCAGCTTCCTCAATTTTGCTTGCATTATAATCAAAAGATCTCGCTGTGCCTGTATCGGACCTGATGGTGACTACACCCCTTTCCTTTTCAAGCCGTTCAATTGCATCTTGTAGCTCCATCCCCTTCTTTCCCTCCGTAATCACGCCCATAGCAGTTATGAGCGTAAAATTATAATGGCCGGGCTCGTTTGATATGAGCATTCTTACTAAAGGATCATTTCTGATTTGTTCCTGTTCCATTGGATCATAAAACATAACATCAACTATTGCATCAACCAGGTCTTGCTCATTTTGCTGATCCGGTGCTGTAAAAAATGGTTTATCCATTCCTGTACCATAGATTCCACGTCGTAGAGCTTCCAACCATATTCTTACGCGATCTACATCATTGATCATATTTTCGTAGATTGAGTTCACCATAAGGGCATCATAATTTCTACGGTAGAATTGTTTAAACCTTTTGTACAGAGTGAGGGAAGCGTTAGTTACTGTTGAAGAGCACAAATGATTGTTCACGGAAACATTACGTGACACTTACCATTCAGCTTGAAAGGCAAGCTTGTCCATAGCTCTAACGTTAGAGCACGACAGAAATGCTTCTTTGTATGCGGAGATAGCTTCTTTGCACATCGAACACTCTTTTGTTGACTTGCCAGTCTGCTTTAAGTTGTCGACAGCCCGTTTTCCGAGTTCATCAGCCCGCTTAATCTTTTCTTTTGCAATCTTTATGCACACCATAAGTTTTGAAGTTGGTTTGTCGTTGTACTCTTCTTGGCTTGCATCTATAGTTACCTCTTTGGGAAGAGGGAGCGGGTCACTTTCATGTTGAACATGTCTTACACGCTGAAGGCGCAGTTTCAATCCGACATATGTTTCTGCCAAATCAATTACACTATTGGCAACATGAAACATGGCGTCATAATAGCTTTGCCTAGCCCATCGACCACCAGCTAAATAATCTTCCCTCTTCGGAATCTTAATACCTGGGAGCCACGTCTCAAGGAGCCGGTGGATGTTGATTCGGTGTGCCGGCTTGAACGAAGACTGGTCCATCTCCACAAATGACTTTGACAACAACAATAAATTGGATGAATAAGGAAAGTAACGAGAAGTACGGCAGAAGTGTCATTACTCACCATGAGTGCTGATGTCAAGGCACGGGAATTAGTACCCAATTCTGACAGAACAGCAGTTGCAAATGACTTAGGCTGACATGCCATTAAGTCTAGCAGCATTCGTTGATTCAGCTGTACGACAGTAGATCCTTTCATAGCCGATGTTAGTCCAGCCTGTAACAAAACAGCAACATCTTGTGGACCAAGTAGCGAATCGCCAAGCAAATCATCTATTACAGATGATTCGTTGACAGCTGGGCTCGCAGCTGCCTTTTGGTAATTCGAAATCCGTCCTGCTGGTGACATGATGAACAAATCGTCATCACTAACACGGAAACTACTTTCTTCGACGCGTCTCTTCCGTAGTTTTGCGAGGACAGTTCGTGTATCTTTCATAGGTTTAGCACCAGGAAGTTCATGGTATGTATCAGGGTCATTATCAACGGGTGCTCTCAATGAAGACCTCGTAGCCTCTCCAAGGAAAACCGAGAGAAAGAACGACTGCGGCATGAAGCTGAGTCCACCATAACTTTCTGCAACCTCTTGAACCTTCTTTTTGATAGTATACACGTAACGAAGTCGTTTCAAGTCAAAAGACTGCCAGTGAGTGGATGGCCGCAAATGCAACAGATAGGAAACCTGGCGATATGTGAGATAGGGAGCGATTCTTCCAACCAGCTTAGAAAACTTTACGTCAAGTGGTAGATTTGGTTTGTCCTGAATCATTTCATACAGTGTCTTTGCAGTTGGAACCCCGTGGTAAACATGGTCGGGAATAATTTCACATAGTGGGGGCGCATCAGTCTCAACAAAAGGTTGCGTTGGTTGCATGGGTCCAAGCGCCATTGCTGCCCATTTAACAGCTCTATCAATTTCAGATGACCATTCATCATATGCTTCAACATGCTTTCTCAGCAACTCCTTAACCCCAACTACATCAAGACCTTCTGCTGCTACAATGCGTTGAATAATTGGAAGTGTCTTGTCAACTTCACTGACATCTCCACAGAGGAATAACGATACCAAACGGGCCAAATTATAGGCAGGGAGTGCATGCTTAGGATCACTAATGCCTTCTTCGTCGAAGATACTCTTTGCCCTCCATACCTGTGTGAGTACATACCTCAGAATCTTCTCCAGATCAGAGTTGAGGAGCTTAATTACTGCCAAAAACTTATTCATTGTCTTTTTGTCGTACAAAACATCTTTAATGCGTGTTGGAGAATCTTCATCAGGCGATACGAGAGCATTGAAAAACTTCCAGTCATATAATCCTTGTTTATCACGAGATGTTGATGAACGAGTGAAAGAAATCCCCCCAACAGACGACACATCTAAATTCAAGCGACCTTGACAGAGATCACGAATGAGAAGCGGAGCATGCTGCCTATTTTCATGGATACTTTGACTTGGTGTCTGTCCGGGAGAAGTGACTTGGAGTACAGGCGAAGAGCCCTGGAAGTCCCAGCTAAGCTCGCATTGAGTAGTGCCTTCAAAGGACATATTAACTATACTCTGCAGCACCTTTACTGCAAAAGCACTTTCTGTCGGAACGATGACACGTCTATGCCCCTAAAAATAATGAGCAATCTTGTGAGTTTTGTGTTTACCGGAATGTAAAGATAAGATGCATAGATTTTACATACCAAGTTGAAAGATGCTTCTTTGAGCCTTGTCGAAACACTAGTTCCAGAGAAGTCTATTTCGTATGCTTCTAAGGGATTGAAGACATTTGGTCCCGTGGACATCAAAGATGCATCTTTAGCAACATGTTGTGGACGCAAATGACACATGATACTCCCATCAAATGTTCCTAGTACAAAAGATCGTAACTTGGACCCCTCAAATATGTCTAACTCTGGAAATTCTGTTACGTTTGTTTCGTTGGTTGATGAGAAGGTACTAACGCCAAACTCTGCAATAAGCTTGATTCCCTCGCGAACTATGGCTTCACCACCATCCGTAGGTAGGGTTTCACCTATAATTTTCTCATCAATCCCACCTGTAATCCGGAACATGACACGCCCACCATCAACTTCTGGAATACTCACAGTATTGCCATCATCAATATAGCTCACAGCCTGTTTGGGGAGGTAGAAATTTTGAATCCCAGCTGTGAATTCGACTGCAGGCAAGTGACGTAGGATATTTCTCTTTCTCAACTTCTCAGTGGGATCTGCAATTGCTCCTTCGCGTGCAAAGATAGAGCCATAGGCATATATAGACTCGAGCATACATGAAATGAGGGTGCCGCCATTAAGCATTGGATGCGATGCACCGTATGTCAGAGAGATGGCATCCAAATGAGACTCTTCCCCGACATCGAATTCATAGTCGTACTCCAAAAGATGCTTGTTCGTTCGCTTTGTCGTTGGCACATATGTATCTGGATAAAGCATCAAGGCGTGGATGGGAGGAACATCGGCTTGCGCATTTAAAGCTACCAAATGAGAATTTGACGATGAGCGTATATGGGCAGGCCTAGGCGGTGCGGGTCTCCTATCCATGACAGTAGCAGCTGATTGAGCTCGGCACACGACGACGCTTCCGGTCAAGGTAAACATGCTTTTCGAGGGAATGATACTCTCATTATCAATGTGTCGTGCCTTGCAGATGGGTATGCTAACAACCAGTTTGTCCTTGTCAATGGATCCATTTACAGCAGCCTCAAAATACCATGGCACAACAGAATTGGCATCAAACATTTTGGCCGGTATCTGCGAAACCGATCCGACACCGGCAGTAGCCCTTGATCTCACCGAATCAAATTGATGAGGAGGGTTTGGACTTGACCTTCCAGTGAAAGAATTCCTTAACCGAAGTCCTCCGTCGTTACTGGTGGGATATGGAGTCTGCCATGTACTCACAGTCTCGCTGGAGATCTCCCGAGGTATACTACTGCTCACCCCTCCACCCGCTTGTCTCTTATTGTTCTGTTGATTAATATTTTCTCTCCCGTGCATCATCTCCACCGCCACAGTAATCCCCCCCGGCATCGTAAGATCAACTCCCAAGGCAGGAGGTGTCCCGACAACTTTCACATTTGTCGTCCAAGATTCCAAAGCATTCAAGGCGGCAATCACAATCTTCTCCTCGGCAATATTCTCCCTCTTCAATCGGGCACTAGCCAGCGGTTGAGCCGATACCAATTTCTCCAATAAGGCATGGGGTTGGGGAATAATAAACGTGGGTAGTCTCACGCTCAAAAATGGGATGGGGATACGATCGAACAACAACACATAGCCCGAGAATGCCAATCCCAATCTCCAATTTGCATCTTCCTCCCCTACACTGCTACCTCGATAGATCGGCATGGCCTTGACTTTACCCAAATGAATCACACATCGTTTTTCAACGTACCACAAAATTTTCTCGACGAGATACCACAGTGAACTCATAAAATCCAAGAGATAACCCAAGACATAATTTCCCCTTACTACGGGCATCCACGTCAAATCCTCAAACAAGGTTGGGAAGTGAAGTAAGGTAGGCGCCACATTTCCCAATCGTAACGGTGGATCAAAGACTAATTCCATATTCTTGACAATGGGCCGTGATCGTTCCATGGTTGGCGTGGCGGTATCCAAGTCTTGATCTCGTGATAAATGTTGAGAACCGATTACGACGGAGGCAGAGATTTGACATCCTCCCCTATTCTGATTGACAGTGTTACTGTTGTTGGCATTGCTATTGGTAGCATTTGTCGAGTCCAAATAGAATTGAGGACGTAATTCATTCTTATTCAATGGAATAATATGACGTCCTTCCCGGAGTTGAACCGTGGCATGGACATAACACGCATGTAATAGATCCGCCGTTAGATTATGTGTCAACAATTGCATTTCCGATGATGATAGAAGAGGTGCAAAGGAGTCGGGTAGACCGTAATGTGTATTGTTTGCTGTTGTAGAAGACGAGGATGATGCTTTTGTTTCCTTCCGAACGGGACGTTGTTTGGTATATTGCGATCGAGAATAGGCACTTGTTGAAGCTCCCCCCGATACGGAGTGAGCATCATACATCCTATTGCGTAGTACACTGCTACGATTCATTTCTCTCCACGATACATCTTCGGACAAGACACTAATATCGTCATTATTGTTCATTGCCAATGATTCTGCCGGTCTACCTCCTCCTCCTGTGGCAGAAGATCTCAACGCCCCGTCGTCTACTGGTAAATTCCCATCATCGGGTTTAAACAATATCTGTAATGCCGGTCGAGGTGGTAACTGTTTCAACGGTACACGCGGCGAGGATGCTTTTAGAAGGGTGAAGTAATAATGTTGAATGTACGTAACTGTCAAGGTGGTCAATGCAATGATGATTGCCGTGCTTTGTTTTTCCACCCTTACATAATCGACCCTGTTGGCAATGAAGAACACTGATACCAACAAGATTGTGCTCTTGACGACAAATAATGCTAGATTTGAAAGTGTATCAAGAATAACATCTTGATTGTTGTCAACAGTAATCTCTGATGCCTTGAGTGATGATGCTGATGCCTTGAATGATGATGATTCTTTAAGGAGAAATGATTCAATATTGTTGTTGTTGCTGTTGTCCGTCATGAGCTTTTCCATCCCATCAATCTTTGGATCGCTCGTTACTACTTGCGGCTCTGCTGACATCATAATTGTAATGCCCGATCGAGTATTAGTTTAGTTTGAAAAGAAAGAAAGAGAAAGAGAAGAAAGAGTATGAGAAGACTGCAAGAATAACATATGAATTCAGGGGGATAAAAAGGCAGTGCAACAAATAAATCAATTGACACACAACACGCGAGAAATATAAGAAACAGCCGCTCTTTGTGAGACCAAGCAGCTTCGCCCCATCTCTGAATTCAGATAAACGGGCACCTCTGTCTCACTCTTCAAGAGGCCGTAGCTTCTCTCCCCATCTCTGAATCCACAAGATGTTCAGATAACAACAATGTCATTTATTCTATTGTAACAAAGGGACGTCTCTGACAACAACAACAAAACACAGAAGCTTTCACACGTAAGCGTTCAAAGAAACGTCAAACAATGGCAACAACAACACGGCACCCTCATCGAATGAAGTAGCAGCCAGTCACGATGCACCAATTCACGAGTGAAACAGCAGACAGGAGGTCTCACCGGTAGAAATATTCACCCAATCATCACTATTAGGATCTTCCACAGCTTCATCGACAGATGATTCGTCCCTAATCGATTGGTCCTCATTCACTGCCAACGGCGGATCATCGATAGGCTCATTCACAATCGGCGGAGGCTCTTCATCATTACTATTGTTATCATTGTTATCGACCTCTCTTGAGGGGGCAGCAGAGAGAATATTCAAGAATTCATCATAGCCATCCTCCGATGACGTTCGATTGATGTTGATTTCGTCCGCCATGGTTGGACTGCTTGTGTGGAGAATGAGATTGACGTTAGGTTGTGTGGAGTGCAGCAAAGGTTTTGTTTTAGACGAATGACGACGACGACGGTGCAAGTGAGAAATGAGAGTGAGAGGCGAAAAAGATTGCGTTGGATTTGTAACCTCAGATTGAGTCGGGGTTATTTTTCATTTGTAGACAAGTCATAGTAGATCTTTTTTGTCAATCTTAGATATTATTGATAAACGAATTATACTTAAAGATACATACGTAACTGTGGATTCAGGCGAGGATACAGAAATCCAAAATCTTTTGCGTTGAGCGTTGACACGAAGATACGAGCACGAGAGAGCACGAGAGAGCACGAGGCGAGCACCGTCGAGGCATCAAGAGATGGACGATGGATGATGGAGCCTGACACGGCAGTTCAATGTCATCCCCAGTGATTGTTATCAAGAAATATAAAGTCTGAATAATTAGATCACAACAAGATCATGCCGTCAAGAAAGAAAGCACAAGGCAAGGCCAGGAAGGCCAAGGAAGCTCAGAGCAATCCAAACAGTGGCTTTTCTAACGGTTGTGACCACCTTGACGAGTGGATTTGGTCACGTGATGATCATGATGCAGCAAACAGTTTGTTGGGTGAATACAGAGACAAATTCAATGAACTAGGGAGAGTCGGTCGCGAGAATCTTATAAATGAGGTCTACCGTTTGGCTGGGATCTACTGTTTGGCCAACGCCACCTACGATAAATATTATCAGCTCAGTGTTGCTAGAAAGAATGTGTTCCGTCAAATGATGTTGGCTACGGCGACTGAATATTGTGTTGATGCAGCGAATGAGAAAGATCTGACAAAAGAGGTAAACATTAACGGGCCGGCAATGATCTATCTCATTATGATTCTAACTGTCGAATTGAGGGACAAATACAATGGGGCATATTATTCAAACTTACAACAGGAATTTTTAGTTTCTCTGAGTGATCTCATTAATTGCCCTCGACAAACAATCAAATTCTTCCACAGAAGAAATTCATGTGAGTGCCTCAAGGATCTTTATTACAAACTGAAGGAAATAACAAAGAAGACATCATATTGCTTCTATTGCAAGAAAGTTGTGGAAATTAGGCAATTGAGTCGATGTCACTACTGCAATCTAGCCCAATACTGTTCGTATGATTGTGCTTTGGCCCATTGGCCAGAACACAAAGTGGAGTGTGAACAAAATGGATATTATAAGCCCAAAAAGACAACAAAAACATCAGATAAACTCGAGGAAGTTGATTAGGAAGAGAATCATTTTGTCGTGGATTCATGTCATGGGCAATGAGAGGGGAACAACTATATAAAGTGACGTGCACAAATAATGGGGCATTTCATTTATTTTCGTTTCTCTAGTTAAGATTACAAACTGGCTTTGTTTTCATTAGGGTCTCAGATGCAAAACTCATCTTTCCAATCGTTGTAAACAATAAACTACTAGGCACTAATCATTTAATAAAATACTCTGGTAGTAATGCTGTGTGACATTTCATTTGGTACAATTCCGTCAAATGAATAAAATAAGTTTAACATTGCTTATCACGGTAGAAGTGTTAGATATATGAGCAACATTATTGAGACCTCTCTGTTTTATTCTTTTCCTTATCCCCTCCGCCGCTACTGATACTTGTATAAAAACGACTTTCTCAAATGCTTCTCCGCCAAAAGCTCAATCCATTTCGATAAATCAACGTCAAACTGTGATGTTGTCAACAGTAAATAAACAGTGAAGCTTCAGGGAGGCAGCACAGAATTCTGCATAGCCACGGCAAGTAAAAAAGGCAAGAGCTTACAACTGTCAAATAAATTCGATAAGACACAGCTAGGCCTGTAATCTATCGCTATCTCTTTATCACGAAGCCTCAAGAGACGACGAATAAGGCTAGCACAGGCACCCACAGTGCAGGCAAAGCAAAACAAATATAAGGAACACGAATTCATGAGTCATGAGCCAATCAAACAGCAGCTTCACACATATATGTTCAAAGAAACGTCTAACAGTGGGGCGCAATCATCAAATGAACTAGCAGTCAGTCACAATCCAGTAATGAATCCTATGAAAAAAAAAACAGAAGACAGCTGAAGGACTGGCTCACTGGTAGAAGAAATTTTCACCCATTCATCATTCGGCTCCTCCATCTTTTCTTTAATAAATTCATTCTTATTCAATGGAATGACATGGCGTACTTCCCGGAGTTGAACCGTGGCATGGACATAACACGCATGTAATAGATCCGCCGTTAGATTATGTGTCAACAATTGCATTTCCGATGATGATAGAAGAGGTGCAAAGGAGTCGGGTAGACCGTAATGTGTATTGTTTGCTGTTGTAGAAGACGAGGATGATGCTTTTGTTTCCTTCCGAACGGGACGTTGTTTGGTATATTGCGATCGAGAATAGGCACTTGTTGAAGCTCCCCCCGATACGGAGTGAGCATCATACATCCTATTGCGTAGTACACTGCTACGATTCATTTCTCTCCACGATACATCTTCGGACAAGACACTAATATCGTCATTATTGTTCATTGCCAATGATTCTGCCGGTCTACCTCCTCCTCCTGTGGCAGAAGATCTCAACGCCCCGTCGTCTACTGGTAAATTCCCATCATCGGGTTTAAACAATATCTGTAATGCCGGTCGAGGTGGTAACTGTTTCAACGGTACACGCGGCGAGGATGCTTTTAGAAGGGTGAAGTAATAATGTTGAATGTACGTAACTGTCAAGGTGGTCAATGCAATGATGATTGCCGTGCTTTGTTTTTCCACCCTTACATAATCGACCCTGTTGGCAATGAAGAACACTGATACCAACAAGATTGTGCTCTTGACGACAAATAATGCTAGATTTGAAAGTGTATCAAGAATAACATCTTGATTGTTGTCAACAGTAATCTCTGATGCCTTGAGTGATGATGCTGATGCCTTGAATGATGATGATTCTTTAAGGAGAAATGATTCAATATTGTTGTTGTTGCTGTTGTCCGTCATGAGCTTTTCCATCCCATCAATCTTTGGATCGCTCGTTACTACTTGCGGCTCTGCTGACATCATAATTGTAATGCCCGATCGAGTATTAGTTTAGTTTGAAAAGAAAGAAAGAGAAAGAGAAGAAAGAGTATGAGAAGACTGCAAGAATAACATATGAATTCAGGGGGATAAAAAGGCAGTGCAACAAATAAATCAATTGACATAACACACGAGAAATACGTAACAGCCGTAAGAGAGCTTCACACGAGGCCCAAGCACAATGCCCTCGCTTTTTGTGAGACCGCGCAGCTATTCTCCCCATCTCTGAATCACACAAGGGCCTCGGCAGATGTTCAGAGATAACAACAATGCCATTTTATCCTATTGTAACAAAGGGACGTCTCTCGGACAATAACACAAAAACAGCACAGCAGCTTTCACACGTAGGCGTTCAAAGAGAGAGACGTTAAACAATGGCAGCAACAACACGGCACCCTCATCAAATGAAGTAGCAGCCAGTCACGATGCACCAATTCACGAATTATACAGCAGACAGCAGGTGGACTGGCTCATGGCTCACCGGTAGAAATATTCACCCAATCGTCACCACTATTAGGCTGCTCCATTATAGCTTCATCGACAGATGATTCGTCCGCTGCCAATTGTTCTCTAATCGATTGGTCCTCACCCACTGTTAGTGGCGGCTCAACAATCGGCTCGTTGACTATCGGCGGTGGCTCTTGGTTATCATTGTTATCAACCTCTTTTGAGGGGGCAGCAGAGAGAATGTTCAAGAATTCATCATAGCCATCCTCCGATGATGTTCGATTGATGTTGATCTCGTCCGCCATGGTTGAATGCTTGTGTGGAGTGCAGCAAAGAATAAGGTTTGGTGCTTTTGGACAATGACGACAACGAAAAGATTGCGTTGGATTTGAAACCTCAGATTGAGTCGGGGTTATTCCTACAAAGCTAGTATTGTCAATTCTCGTGTATTACATAGTGTATTAGATAGATAAGTGTAGTTTTAACTAATTTACTACTATTATACGATACATACGTAACTGTGGATTCAGGGCACCCTGGTTCAGAACCGCTCGAATCAGGGCATTTAGAAATTCTGCGCGACTCCGGCGGGCCCACATTTTTGACCAATTTCTGCGGGCAAAGCCACGAAATCCTCATCTTCAATGGCCGTCCAAGTCGAACCATGGTCG
>JALLPH010000922.1:0-13631 GCA_036939855.1 Cyclotella choctawhatcheeana
AAAATACTCTTAAACGAAGACAGTAAGAGTGAATCTAAAAGAACAGAATGGTATGCTATGAGGTTTCAATGAAAGCGACTAGGTGTCGGTAGTCGAGGAACTCTTTTTGCCACGGTGAGTTTTGCCTCTTTGTTGCATTTTTCCTTTGATTGCATTTTCTTGCTCGCTGTCCTTGCTTATCGACTAAGGTAAAACTGTCTTAGCTAGGCAGCGCCATAATTGAAAATTGATTTGATGTTTCAGACGACGTCTATTATTTGCCATAAGTCTCTTTCTTGTTAGATTCGTCACCTCAAATCTACGCAGCTTATAACCCTCCTCCATTATTCCACATTTCTTCAATATCTACGTTTAATGGTCTAATAAAATGATAGATGTGTGCGAAACAATGAGTCAAGCATACACAGAGACAAAATACAGAATGACCCTCAACCAAGGTAGTGCTGATTTCAATAATTGGTGTAGAGAAATCTTTAGTTCTGACAGAATTATGCAATTAGCCCCCACGAATCACACTCATGCTGTAAAGCAGTCAGAGTCATCCAATGTATCCCAACAGGAATTCACGAGTAGAAGGTAGAAGAGGCTGTGCTCAAAGTTTTGATGATAGACTATTTATTACATCATGTCTTCTGATTCAAGAGAAAACCATGCGACAAATATACAAACTGAACAAATTCCTTTCTCACGAGGACGACGGCCAAATAGATCTTACGAGACACAACTCAGTCCTACTGGAGCACAAGTTCAAGTGCCATTGCGATTTGTTCATGTTCCCAATGGCCAGCATATTATTCATGACGCTACACATGCATCGCTAAGATCGAATAGAACTCCAAGCGTGCCAGATTTTACATCATATCATATACAACAGCAACAATCACCGCCTCATTTATCGGGAGAGGCACTCTTGCATGCTGCGAGTTCGGACCCCATGGAACAGTTTGAAGAAAGGTTGCGTAGAGCTCAATTATGTTGTAGAAATGTTGATTTTGAATTTGTGACAAGGTTACGGTCTAGGAGTACACCGTCAAGGGGTGCTGTGCATAGAATGAGAAGTGACGACAATATGAGAAGTAGTGCACTTCGATTGCAGCAGTATATCATTGATGGTGGAGAAGCAATAGGGAGGGATCGAGATGGCAGCAACAACAATGAAATGGACCACACATCTGCTGCCATTGATGTGGAAAATTCAATTGAGAACACAGAGTTGTATGTAATGATAGCAGCACCAGCACCCCAATCTTTCATCACAGATCAGTCACATTCGTCTCACACAGCAACACTCAGTGATTCAGGAACACAGCTTCATCACAACCGAAATCCATCTAGTTGCTTTTCATCCTCGTCGCCAGCTCATAGAGTACCATCACCGCCACCATTGCCTCCTCCGTCGTCTGAAAGAGAGCGATTGGTGCAAAGAGAACGTGAGGCGAGGAGTGAAAGTGAAAGGGCGAGAAGACGGCATTTGGCTTTGTTAAGAGAACGACAACTTTCACTTAATGAAAACCATACGATAGTAGATCCATTAGGAGGCAGTGAGGCTTCAGTTAGAAATAATGATAGACCTACAAGCGTTGGTAGTTTAGATGTTGTAGAACAGGGGGACACTACAATATTAGATCCCGACCAGAAGTCACACCCACCTATGCAATTTTGCGACATTGAGGTGCCTCCGACAAACGTACCACAATCATCTCCTCGAGATGATCATGTTATGGAAAATGCAATACAAAATGTTTCACTGGGATCGGACAGCGTTGTACGAAACACCATCAACCATGTGTCTGCAAGTGTCGGGAGTCATCTATCTGATATATCCGAACAACAACCCCCACCACTTCCTCCACCAGCAACAGAGAGGGAGAGACTGGTCATGCGCGAACGAGAAGCAAGACTGGAGACGGAACGAGCAAGAAGGCGTCACATAGCGGTGCTGAGAGAACAAGATCGCGATGACAATGAAATGACCAGCCATGTCAATGACAATCATCAAGGAGTTCTTGGCGTGTCTCTGCTTCGCCAGGAGGATGCACACAACGAAACAACAGTTGATCAAGGAGATGTGGACACAAACAATAATTTGTCGTACACGATGGAACGATTTCTTGAAACTCTCGGGGATGAAGAAGCTAGTACCACTGGATTACATGTCGATGAAACTGATGTTAATATTGTGGACACAACATCCCTTCCTTACACAATGGAGTTATTTCTTTCTGAGAATGCAACACTCGTGGGGTCGAATGATGATACTGACGAGATCGATGCCCCCGTTGCTTCGATCCAAGAGAATTTATCACGGAACGAAGAATGCATTTCCAATCATGAAAGCAGCAACAGCAATGAATCCGTTGAGGTTCTATCTGAATATGCTGTTATGCCTTCACCGGATACCATTCTAGATGTTACTCAATTTGCCAGCAATACCAATACCACTGATCACGTGGAGAGGCAGTCTTCATCCAACATGGATTTCGAAGAAAGATATGTGTGTGAGTCACCTCCATCAGACCCAATAGACAATGCTAATTTCTCCATACACCCTCCAAATGATGGTATATCACTGTTGCATGAGTCAACTGACGATCAGACACAGCTTTCTTCATCCACTCCTCAGATGCCGCGCTTAACCGAAGAGGGTGTAGCACAGCTTACTGAAGTTGATCATGCGAGCATTGGGAATGCGCCTCCCATGTCTGTGAGAGATGAACCGTCAGAATCATCTCTTGCTGATATTGTTCCATTTCATGACCACGGTTTTAGTGTGGCGACCCAAACAACTGCAATCGAATCAATTACCGAAACCAGCCAAGGCAGTGTGAGAGATGTTAGTGATTTGGTTCACCAAAGGTCAGATAGTACTGATGTAATTAGAGTAGGTGTGTCTGACAGTGAAGACATAATTAGAGTGGACGATGCAGGGAATTGTGTTGAATCAAATCTTGGGGCTAGCAGTGTGAGCGTAATGGCTATGCCAAGCATAGATTCCGTCGTTGATAGTGGCAGTGATAGACATACCTTATCAAACCCATCTTCATCAGGAATGCACTCATCGCCTTCTGTGTTAGAGTCAAATTTGTCGGTGGACGAAGAGTCTCAAATACTTTCGCTAACAGAAGAGGGTGTGGTGACGATGCAAGAGATTGACAACGCCAGTATTGGAAATGAACCTCCTCGTTCTGTTAGAGACGAGAGTGCCTCTGAATCTTCTGTAGTGGGAAGAGGCAGACATAACTCCAGAAATGTTAGCTTTAGCATGTTTCGCACTCCATCTTCTGGACTGGGAGATACACTCACAGCAAATGCAAGTGTTGAGGCAATGCCTAGTATTGATTCAGTACGTAGTATGAGTGAGGACAGCGTAGACGTAGCAAGTGGATACACCCAAAATTCGTTACACGAAGAAAGTAATGAGATAAACAATGAAGACTTAATAGTTGGACAGGGATCTTCTGATATGGCCAGCATCGAAGCTTTGCCCAGCATCGCAGACCCTTTTGACTCATCAATTCACAACGCAAACAACGAGGCAGGAAAGGGAGATTTGGTATACTCAGGTTCAGATAGAAGAGACAGCAGTACCTCAATTGAAGCCTTACACAGTGATGATGATCTCAGCAGTGCAAATGAAAGCACTCGCTTAAATGGCTTTCACCAGAATCGATCTCTGCAGGAGAGTTTCATCGACAATAACACAGAGGGGACCCCTCTGCTCCGGAACGCACTAAGAAATAGAACAAATGCCAATAGCGTCATGCGCCAGCAAACTCATTCAACAAGCCAACTAACCACCATTCTTCTAGCATTTGCTACGGGTTGTTTTATTGGACTTGGTGTTGGTTTGTTTTTGTTTAGATATAAATCTACAGAGTAATTTCGCAAACAAGCAGTTCAACAGGCTCTTCACATTACCCAATTACCCCAGACTCTTTCCTTTTAAGGAAGCTCGTGGAAGGCATAACTCAAATCAATGCTGCGCAAGCATTGGAGAGTTGCCAACAAGTGTGTGATTAACATTGAGTAGTTGCCAAAGCATGTCTTCCTTCTAGCCTTTTCACACAAGTTGCAAGAAATATGATATGGGAGTAAGGGCGAAGTCACCTCTGATGTTTAGCCACTTGAGACCGAGTATTCAAATCAACGAATCTCTTGTCTCCTCTAGAGCCAACAGACGACACTACAAGCCATCACATTTCCATACTCTGTTGAGGTATATCACATCATAACGCAACGATACCTTTGAGTGCTCTTAACTATTTTTTTCAGAATGTACATACTAATGTTGTGATCAAGAAATAACATCTAGGTTTGTCTAGGTATAACTTTCTTATTCCAGTGATTTTGCTCCAGACCTATCATACAAGACAACAGCTTACTTTACATAAGATTCAATCAACCTGTGTTTCAATTCAAACCGTCCAAGATGTACATGATGTGGCAAAACATTTCGTTTTGTTTTCAAACAACAGCACCGGCCACACTAGTCTTTCCACCACCATCCAACATTTCAATGTAATCACCGCCAACATTCTTCATTTCCACAGTACCGTTCGCTTCGCTCCTTTTCTTCATCTTCCTAATATAAGCCATGGCGCAGACCAATCCTGCCGAAAATCCCAAAGCAGAAACCATGGTATACCCGTAATACCCGTTGTAATACTGATTCGTGTCAACGGTGCATTCGTCTTCTTGTAACATTTGAACTTTGACAGTGACAACGTGACTCATGGACGATAACCAACTTAGACTCTTTGGTAATTTATTGGGAATTTGGACTGAGTAATTCACCATATATTCATCGGGTTGGCCGCATTCGTTGTAGGAGGGTGTTAACCATTCCTCGCAGACGCCGCCAGCACTGTATGCGTATTTTTTGGGGCAGTATTCGTAGTCTTTGACGTGGGTTTTTATGCATGGTTGTAAGATGACATAGGCGGTGGAGTCGAATGTGGTGAATGCGGTTAGATTACCGGTGATGGTGGCTGTGTCTCCTAATGTGCAATGAGACGAGCTTTTGCCATGGGTGCTGCAGGTGATGTCGAGGTAGTTGGTGGTGAAGGGTGATCCGTCACAGGTGACGGTGGAGGGGTCGAATTCCCACGATATCGCATGTGTGGTTGATGGTAGGGTGATGGCTGAGAGTACCACGGATAATACGAAAGACTTCATGGTGATGATGTTCGTAGAGTTCTTTATGGGGTTGTCTTGCTGTAGTTTGTTGCCGTCTCGATTTGGATGTGGATGAATGAAAAATGGGCGAGTGAGATCGGCGTCACACCTTTAAAATCGAGAAGGTATTCTTGCTAAATCGTATCTTTGATGCCATTGTATCATTTCGGCTTATGTAATGTACATTTAAGCGTGAATTTTACATATGCTTTGGTGTACCTTTGGTGTGCCCCAACTTTAGCCGACTTGACGCCAAGCCCAAGCCTCCTTCCAAGAGATGTCGTTCTGTGCAGATTCAACATTCCGCTTACCGGTGCCGCTGTTTCAATAGAGGCCACCACACGCGAGACTTCTGCAGCAATAATAGACATCCGATCAGCTCAGAATACGCCAACCGGAAGTAGAACGTGGTATCAATATTGGTTAGTCAGCAGCGACAAGACGACAGCACCAGTCGAACACAAGACATACACACGACAATAATAATATTATATATTCAATATTCAATAAGATGATTCCAACGGTACCGGCCCACCTATCTTCCTCGGCCAAAGAGACCACGGAACAAGTCACATCGGCCCTTAAATCTTTCTACAGCAATGCCGCCTCATCCCTCCAATGCACCGACGCGATCAAACTCCAACTGCCATCCGAATGCTCGAATCTTCGCGATAACGATATGAACGATTCGATCGAACTGGACTGGCGTTCGGACGACACCACGCTCTCCGACCTCACGCTTGTCATTTATGATGGATCGGGCGGTACACCTTATCACGTTCACACACTACCGCTTGCGTTTGGAGGGCGGCGGTCTAATTTCGTGGCCGAGCAGATCAAGCAGCAGCAGAAGAAACAGAGTAGGGGCAGTAATAAGGAGTACAAGGTGAGTTGTTTTCGTTGTGCTTTGGTCTTCAGTGTTGTTTGTTTAACGTGGCTCAACATAAACTATTTTAATCTACACTAACATCCTCTACATCAAATCAACGCACTTAGATCGAGATATACGTGCCACCACTCGCGGCATCCTACATGCCCACATTCCTCGACTACATTTACTACGACAATAGCTCCAATGGCAGTAAGTCGCTACATCTAACCACCTCCAACGCACCACCCCTCCGCTACCTATCCAACCGATTCGACGTTCGCGATCTCCATGCTCGAATCACCAAGCAGTTCCTTCCCCGCGACCTTGAACTGAGCACGGCACCGAAATACTGCGCAATGGCCGACACCCTTAAGGATTACGAGTTGCGAGATAAGGCCTTGAGGATTATGGCCGAGCGGATGGAACGGATGGATGCTCGGCATTTGAAGGAGATGAGTCCGAGGTTGATGAGGAGTTTGGTCCAGTGCGAGAGGGTGGAGTGCGGGGGAGAGGTGCTGAGCGAAAAGGTGGCGCAGTGGCTTCGTTGTCGCGATGGGGATGGTGTCGAGAAACAGAGTGACTCCGTCGACGCTACACCACTCACCGACGAAGATTTTTACTGGATCACGCACATTCAACAAATGCCGTCCATATCACAGCACGAGGCACTGTTCTTCCTGGTCTACGGATCCAAATTCCCGAGCATCATGAATGAGGTGGGGCCCGCCTCGCTCAAACATCGTTGTCTCGAGGCGTGTTCCGGAGAATGGGCCGTGGATCATCTAGCGAGTTACTTGGAACAGCTTCAGCAACAGCAGCACGAACAACAACCTCTCAATAAGAGTACCACTACCGGAGAGTTGTACACAAATCTAACCGTGGAGATGAAAGTTCAACTATTGGAAAAGGTAATAGTAGGTGCCAAGAACCACACCAAGGCAAAAGAGATTCAATCTGCTGTTAAAGAAGGCGAGGAGCGTGATTTGAAACGCAGCAATGAAATCATGTATGAGAATCTAGATAGAGAATTGGAATGTCCGAACTTGCCTAAGGTGGATAAGGTCATTGTTTTGGGATGCGGAATACCCGTTGCCAATGGAGTGTACCTTGCCAACAAAGCTGATGTTGATAATATTGCAGAGAGTAGTGCTATTTCACCACCCTTGTCGCCTGTTTCGCCTTCGTCACGTAAGAAGGCATCTTTCAATGCCATCTACGAAAAAGAAGCCATTTGGAACGGATCAGAAGTGACATTCATATTGATGCCACAGAAATCGGGCAAATACTATACTCATTACAAATTGTGCATCAAGACTAATGATGATGATCGCACCAGTATGACCGTGTTGTACACCAGTCCCACTTTTACGAGCAGCGAGAATGGTAGTAGTACCAAGGGCGGTATTCCAGAGCAGGGCTGGGAGGTGGAGTGTACAAGTGAAATGGCTGAGGATGGAGACATTCATCCAGCTCCTTTGTTTGTTGGTAAGGTTGCTGGAGGTTAAATTTTAATGTGAAGAAGAAGAACAACGTTTTATAGATTCCTACCGATTGGGGTTTGATGAGGTTGTTGTTGTGATAATTTGGAAAAGTGACTTATTGTACAAATGAAAGTGATGAGTTGAATTGGATGCTCATACAAGAGCTGCAAGTAATGCTCGCTCTTGTATTAGTATACTTGTGTAGAAATTTATTCAGCATAAAGTCATTAGATGAAAATAGAATTGATGTACAACTTTCTTTGATGGTACTTCTTAATTAAATCCAGGCTTGCAAGTCATATTTAGAACAAAGTAAATACTCTCTAACATCAAGTAATAGAGAAGAGAGAAGGTCACGACCTTATTAGTAAAACATTATCCGTCTAGCCTCATCAAAAGTTCTAACACAAAGACCACTAATATGATTCTGCCCAATCTTTACCTACGCAAGTTTGATGTTGGGTACTTCATCACAAAACAAGCCAATGCCGCAACCTTCAAGAAGATGCACCTCATTGACACACTCCGATTTGCAATCAACGCAACGATCATAATCCTCTTCGACTACTTCCTTGATACCGTCGCATGCAGCTCCGTAAGTGAGTCCTTCCCTGTGAAGTGGTTCCCAGGCGCAGCTGGCGCAAGCCTTCACAGCGTCGGCATCATCTTTGTAGCATTTAACTAGAGCTTCAGTGTCTTTATTACAAAGATCTTCTAGGATTTCAAAGACACTTAAAATGAAATAATGAAAAGTGTGAGCATCGATCGCAATTCTTGTAAGAGACACCTGAGTAGAATCCAATCACCTCTTCTCCTGCTCATATTCGGGAGCGTCGTAAGTCCTCATTGCATACGCACTGGATGAGACAGTGAACAAGCCAAGAGTGGTGATGGAAGAAAGAGGAAATTTCATTATTGTTTTGCTGTCAACAGCACTAATCGGCAATGTCAGGAGAGATTAGGATATGTTTGAGAAGTATTAAAGATCTTCTGTGGATCTCTACAAAGCATTATGAGTGCGACTATCTACCCTCCATTATTGATTGTGTCCTAAATGACATAGACATAAAGAGTATCCGAACAGCTTACAGATCATTGACAAATCGACATACTCAATCATCGTAGTCTCCTTCAACTACTTTTCATTAATATACCTTCACAT
Organism: Cyclotella choctawhatcheeana; assembly: GCA_036939855.1. NCBI lineage: Eukaryota > Bacillariophyta > Thalassiosirophyceae > Thalassiosirales > Thalassiosiraceae > Cyclotella > Cyclotella choctawhatcheeana. The sequence continues at coordinate 8,690 of JALLPH010000922.1, forward strand.
GAAGCTCCATAAGCAATTGAGTCTTCAAGTGTTTCAACAAAAAGATGAGAGTGCAAGGGGTAAAAATTTTGTATTACTTGGTGATTTAATATAAGTTCAAACTTCTTGAACCTTCCTTGCTTCCACACCCCTCATTACATTCAAAGTGTTTTGCAAACTTTCTTATGCTCTTTCCAATGGCTAACCTGACAATCCTTTCCACAGTAATAAGTTTTCTTACAAACGGTGCATTTCTTGAGCCTACCAATAAGAGATTGTGCCTTGCCGCAGTTGGCACATGTGTCCATATCATTTTTGAACTGCTCAGAAGTACGCAAGACTCCTGCCGGGCCCATGTATGTAATGCCATCAGGAATATTGGTCAGATTCCCAGATTGAGATTTGTAGAACCTGGCGTTATCACGCTTTGCTGCTATTTTGTGTGCGCTGGCTTCGGCATCCCGGAAGAACACAAGAGTACGGTAAATTTCTTCGAGTGTGAATGTTGGGTTGTAAACTTGGTTTGGACTAAATTGAGCATCAGGCTCTAACCGTACGATTATGACGGGTCCGTGAATATTTCCCCACGTTGGTTTACCCCTTACCATGGCACCATCTAATCCATACATCTTGAATGCTTTTGTCGCCAATTCATTGACTGGACTCGTTCTGTCTCCGTAATCGAAGTACACATACAAATCTTTGTATTCTGATGTCTCAGAATACCCGAACAATCCACGTGGGTCTGACCATCCCAATACACTCGATAGTTGCGCTTTTTCGGCCATTTCAATACCATAGGGTGTGCCACTAGTATAATCATATCCGGATGGTGGGAGGACAGATGAAAAGCTGATTGCTGACCGGATGGTCTCTTCCGAGTCTGATCTATTTAGAGGCTCAACTTTAGCACATACGTTCATATTGAGATGATGTGGTGAAAGGTCGGAGCGGTGCGATTGCTGTGTTGGTTTGAGTCCTCCTCTTTCATTCTGTCTTGAGTTTGCTTTAGATTTTGTAGCTTGAGGGCAAGGGGCGGGGGGGGCGGGGCATGCAGTACGGGGGCTCAACTTATTTTAGGCGGGAACGATAATTGAAATAAGAGGGGGCGAAAATTTCACCTCGCTCTATCTAAAATCAACAGGAAATCTGACTATTGTCATCACGCCCCCTAAATATTTTTGACCTGTCGCATGTCATTGTCGTTTTCTCAACTCTCAACATCATGATTCATGATTCATGATGTTGTCATTCAATGAGGAACCAAAGCGACAAGCACTAATAGACAATGAGACTGAACTTCCCGCTCCTCACTCAAATAACAATGAAAATTATGCCCCGCCAATGTCCCAATCAGTCAGTTTCGACGCCTCCACAGAAAAGCAATCAATCACACTAGCACCGCACGAGGTACTTCAGATCAGACGACTCCTCAACAATGGTATGCCCCATAACGACACCCGTCACAATGCTGCCATTGGCATCAAGCCGTCCTCCTCCTTCCACAGTATCACTGGAGCAGACAGTGAGTACTCGGAATTCCCACAAACGACGCACGCTTGGGCGGTCTTTGCCGATCATCCTCAACGAAAGGCGACCTTCCTAGATCGGATCGTCGGCACCTTCGTCATGATATTTCAAATGTTCACCTACTACTTATTCGCATCGGAGGCTATCGAGGATTATCAAAGAGGGGCCGTGCCAGTGTTGGTGTCTCATGATACATGTCAGCGGTACAATTACGAACCGGGGGATGAATTCATGTGCGATGCAGAAGAAACAAGTCATTTAGATGCCATGGCATCGTTTGTTATGCTCGGTATATTCTTATCTTCAGAAGTGTTGGGTGCCTTACGCGCCATGCGGAATTCCTACCAGAATATCAATACGATGGGGATTGTTTCATTGATATTTGCATCTTTGGCGTTCGTGGAGGTATTATCAGCTTACCTTGCCGCGGCAATTGCCATTAGTTATCAATTGTTCATTGGGGAAGTTACCGATGCTATTGAGGCGGGAGTTGGTTTGCTATTTGTGCGTGAGTTGAGTTCACGTGCGTATGCTGGTATTAGACATAAGGGTGTGAAACAGTACAAGTCGTTTGGGTTTACTTTGATGGTATTGGTTGTGACTGGGTTTGTGGTGGAAGCTTATTGCGAGTCGTATGCTATACGATTGCAAAGTGGATCGAGAGAGAGATGATATGTGCTTTTTTTGAATGTGAGCACCGCAACAGTAGAGACAACAGTAGAGATTTGTGATTTTTATTAGCTTATCGGGTACAACAACTGAATAGTAGAATAGTAGAGAATAGAATGCGTAGCATCAGTCAATAGAAAAGAAAACATAACCTTAATATTCCATCAATATTGTCTACTGCAGTTTGAATAAATGATAAGGACTCAAAGTGGCAGAACATGGAACATTTGCATTGGGACAAAACAAAAGTGCCCATCTTTAAATATAGTTTTAATAGAATAATACAAGCATATGCCTTTCCGAACCCCCTTTCGCAAGTACATCAACCTTTAACCATGTCACTCCCAAGCCCCTGTCTACGATAGAAATTCTTCCTATTCATCCTCACTCTTCAGTCAATGATTCAAGTCCAATAACAACCATGACAGCCAAACCTTCATCGTCACAGTCCTCGTCAATGTCAATGAAGTAAGCATCTTTGATGGGAGCAATCCAGTTCTTGTGAACAGTGACGATTGAGCGTCCACCTTCTTTGATTTTGAAGTCATGTTCCAGGATGCTTCCGTGGACCTCTGTGTAGACAAAACAAAGACATGTCAGAACTCAATAACCAATGACAGCCAAGATCATGAGCACAGATATAAACAACTCACGCCAATCACGATCGCCACGAATCTTAACTACAAAGTTATCACGGACAACACCAATGACACGCTTCTTGAGCTCCGCGACTTTATCACCGTTGGAATCTTCAATGGCCATGGCATCACGAATACGTGCTTTCCTCTCTTGGATTTGGTACAGGGTGTCGCCGCCACGGGATTTGCGTAGGTTGAACGTCTCGCGGATACGGACTACCTTGTTGTCCTATTTACATCATGATGCACATGTGCGAAAATGGCAGAGGCGATGTAAGACAAGATTATTGGAAGTAGAACAGACAATGCAAAGGACACATCCACGATCCACGAAGTAAACTCACAACATAAAAGGCCGTAGGACCAATACGGCCACCCTGACGACGAGATGCTTTCTTAATCTCAAAGTCGTTACCGAAGGCCAATAGTTTCTCACGCATAACATACGAGGCGGGACCACTATCATCGAATTCTTCATCCTCTCCATCTCCTCGACGTTCCTGACGAGCTTCTTGCCTGTCTTCACGGCGTTCTTGGCGGCGGGCACGTCCTCCTAGTGGCATGATTTAGTATGTTTGGTTGGTTTGAAAGGGAATTGCAGTACTTATAGCTTGGAAGTGGAGCTTGCCGTCTTGTGGATTTTATGAGACCACTGCCTCTAGCGAACACTCGTCAAACCCGATTTTATTTTGGTCCGATTGGGTCCCATTTGGTCCGATTGGATCTTTGTTGGATTTATTTACCTTTTGGTACATGTACTACCCACATACTAGATAGAAGGTAAGATATTTTAATCTTGGATCTTTCGCAACCATCTGTCCTCTGTGTGATTGCCACTCACCTCACCGAAAAGTTCGCCGATTAACCCTTTTCGGATATAATTCTCACCAAAGGTGTAATGTTTATTTGATGCTGACTAGATATCTACCATATGGTGATGATGGTGGAATGAAGATTGCAGAGTTTAGAATCAGAATCATCATCCCAATGCGACTGCTGACAATGCCAATGGTGCAGACGAGGGAGAGCAGCAGATGATGATTTATCATTTGTCATTAATTTGTGGAGCCGAGTCTATGGGGTGTGCATGATGGGTTCACAGCAACACAAGCACAAGAAGACATTTGCTGGCAGATTGTGGATTGTAGTAGCATATTAGAATGCTAATCTGCTATCTGCTAATCTATTAATGCCCATTTCCATTTGATTCCAATGCCAGCTGATTTTCTAGGAAGCAAATTACCTTTACCTTTGAGTCACGACTTTTGAGTTTAAGGTGGTAATGACTGGTAAAGTTCCATTTTTACCCAAGTTAAGGAAAAGATAAGTTTTCATTTCATTTCATTTCATTGTGATCCAGTTTTCAGAAAGTAAAGTCAATAAAGAGTAGAAGTGACCTGACTTCTTCGGCGGCAACTTGCGAATGAAACCTCACGAGCCCCACTTTATCTACTGTGACCCTTTATATTGCAGTTTTGGACTTCTCTCAATGTCCCTGATAAATCTGACATGTCTCATGTGACCTAACTCCAAGTATTGACTGAGATATGGCTAGTCGAAGATTTCAAAGTCCCCGAGACCTTCTGATGCCAACCTAAACATTTCGGCATCTAGCAGACAACAGACAACTAATGATACAGTTCGTGGGACTAAATAATTGTTTTGGTAACTATCACTAGTAGACGTGTGAGTCACGGACTGTGTCACTCCCAAGACTCCTCCCCACACACCTGCACGCGCTTACGTGAAAATACATAGGGGTAAGTAAAATAAGTCCATTTTTATTGCATTTTTGGATGTTCATTTTACCGGGAAATTACCCTATTTTTACCAGGTATCTTTAATTTGGGCCAAAGGTGAGGTAAAGTGCACTTACCAGGTAAAATTACCGCCTTCTTTGCTCTTTACTCGCCTACCCCCCTTACCATCTGATAAATACCTACTACATAACAACGGTACTATTATATGAATAGCTGGTGGCAGCATCATAATAGTCTCTTAGAAAGCCTATATACAGACCACATAGTATCTTTACCCTTTACCTTTAATGGGTAAAACAGATTACCCTGATGTGTCAGACGGTGTTTTATCTCAAGTCTCAGTACTTATGGAGATGACGAATGATT
>JALLPH010000923.1:0-13562 GCA_036939855.1 Cyclotella choctawhatcheeana
ATAGTGTAGTTAAGTAAGTGGTACATAGCATTCTATTTACTCAGTCTCTGTGTGCGGCTTTTCTCGTACTATGGTACTAGTTATTTACAGTAAACTCACAACTCACAACTCACAAGAACTCACACACGTCGACCATGTCGGCGACCTCCTCCCGAAGAGCCAAGGATCTCTTTGGTGACTGCGCCCTCGTAGAAATCATACATTTACACGATTGCTTCCGTGGCGCCTTAAGAGCATTAGAGTTGGACGTTACTGAATTATGTAAAGAGATTTCCACTGACTCATATGATGGAGATGCAACTTCTTCGTCTTCTTCCACAGCGAGGCCATCCAGTGCAGTGGCAGCACGCCCGGCATCAATTGAGGGAACTAAGTATTCAGACAAGATTATTGATTTAGAAAGAAGAGTGGCTGGACGCTTCACGGTTATTTGGAGCGTCTTTCGTGCTCATTCCGCAGCCGAAGATGAATTTATTTGGCCTGCACTGAAGGCGAAGCAGATTTCATTACCCGCGTCCCCTTGTCATAGTCCAAGAGGTTCTGGAAGTAACAATAATGGTGGTAATGTCGAGGATGTACAGATTCTTCATCAACAACAGCCATCAGCAGCGGGGGTAGAAGATGATGAAGAGGCACCGCCCCAACAACGCGAACGTCAAAATTCCATTGTACATCACATAGAGCAGGAAGAGTACGAAGAAGATCATGCGGATGAAGAACGGATGTTCAATTCCATCAATGAGCTGTTATCGACTCTTAGAGTAGAATTACAAAAGGGAATGACGCATGATAACTCTTTGGAGCAGGCTGCAGATATGCTGTTAGATGGGACTAAGAAGTTGATGCAACATTTATTGACTCATTTGGATAAGGAAGAGACTCATTGTATGCCTTTGGTGGCTCAATATTTAACAAAGCATGAGATTAATGATTTAGTTGGAAAGATCATGGTGAGCTTTCTCTGGACTTTATCATTTTAAATTGCTTACTGTCACCTTGATTTTGATCTAACCATCATTTTGTCGTGCATTATTCAATCTCAAGGGGAAAAGATCATCAGAATTAATGTCTCAAATATTGACAATGGCAGTACAAAATCTCAATGTATCAGATAGAGATGACATGGTGCGATATATGAAGCAAGCCATGGTGGGGACATTCTTTGAACGCTGGTTAAATATGGCAGGTTGGGTTGGAAGAGAGTCGGGAGAAAACGATGATGGGGGTGGAAAGATGCCAAAGAAACAAAAGACAGAGGAAAAGAATGAGACTGCACCCATAAATCCTACTAGGACGGGAGAAATGATCCCAAACGTAGCTGCCATGCCAGCACAAGAAAGCTCCCAAAGTCATGTTGCCTCTCGCTCGTTACTCTTTGGTTCTACTATCAACCATGATTCCATTGACAATGTTGAAAAACCAACCAGTGCCGCGGAGCTCGAAAAGCTTATTCGTGCTATAGGCACCAACCCCAACTTGAATGCTGAACAAAAGAACTTGACTATTCAAGGGCTTCGTGATTCGGTATGGAAAAGTAATTGCCGTGTGTCAAAACGTAAACGTGAAGAAGATGGAACAACGCAGAGCCGACAACAATCAATTCACAGTAACACTACTTCCCGTCTCGAATCATCAGCAATACAACCGCATCAGACGCATCATTTAAGGTATGTGACGTGTGCATATATATAATATACATAGGTTAGATTGAATATGTTATTGTCTCTCATCTTCATTCTCCTTGATTAGTTTCTCTATATCTCAAGGTGTGGGTACTCGATTCAAGAGAGAAACCCCTCCATCAAAATACTTTGTCAAGTCAACTGATGGAGAAGTGAAACTTGTCTTGAGCAATGATCCAAGTTCTACCAAGAAAAATGGTGACTCAATTCCACTATTTTCGGCATCAGAGCTGGCCCCTACATATCACGATGGAGGAATCAATCGTATACTTGGTTGTCCGCACTATGCTAGATCATGTGAGATGTACATTAGTACAGCTGTTTATTTAAAGCTAATTCTAATTTGACCCCGTTCCTTTGCAAACAGGCAAACTTCGTCACCCAACTTCTGGAAAGCTATACACATGTCGTCTCTGCTGCGAACAAACTCGTGAAATGTCCACTCAAGACAAAGACTCACCATTGGATCGATATGAAGTCAACGAAATTCTATGCATGAGGTGCAACGCACTTCAACCAGCTTCTGATAAATGTATCAATCCAGAATGTGAATCGAGAGGGAAACCCTTTTCGAGGTACACTTGTAAAATATGCAATTTCTACGATGACACACCCAACAAGGCCATTTATCACTGTCCTTTCTGCAATGTGTGTCGATCAGGCCAGGGACTTGGAATTGATTATCGACACTGTATGCGTAAGTCAACTCGAGGCATTCTGTTATCTCAATACATTGACAATATCCTAATGTTTGCAATCATCGTACAAAAAGGGTGCAATGCTTGCGTTTCTATGACAGATGAACATCACTGTATTCCTCAATCATTACAAGGAAATTGCCCAATCTGTCATGAATCGATGTTTCAAAGCACCGAGCCTCTAAAAGGATTGAAATGTGGACATGGTGAGTCCACATTGAACTGATTCGCTTTGCTTTTTATTAACAATTTTCATCTCATAGTAACTTTGTATCATTTTGCTTTCAGTGATGCATTTATCATGCTTCACAGCCTACATGCGTGGAACATGCTACACCTGCCCATTATGCAAAAAGTCGGCAGAAGACATGAGTGAATATTTTGCTTTACTCGACTCTGCAGTGCGAATGCAACCCATGCCTCCAGCTTACGCTGCTACCACAAGTAATATATATTGTCAGGATTGTGGAAAGATGGGAAATGTGAACTATCACTTTGTTGGTTTGAAATGTGGCCACTGTGGTAGTTATAACACAAGGGAACTGCAACGAGTTGATGCAAACATAATGGCGAGCTTGTTCGGTCACACTTGAGCCCAGATACTGTAACTGAAACTGTAATTTTGATTATTAGATTGGAATGTGTCCTATTATTAAGTATTACAATACATCTCCACTTTTTGCTATTTATGCTAACTTCTTACACCGGTTGATTCTTAGCATCAGTTACAAAGAAGATACATAACCCTTTTTAGTTGTCTAGTTTACTTGTATAATTGAACTTACAACAACTTACAATTGAAATTAGTTGCTGAACCATCTGAATTAAGTATGCACTGACTCAGGACAACAATATTTTCAACAATCTCAATCTTTCAATAAACAAATGCTGTTTAATTTCCAGTGAAAGCATTTTCACATCAATCAGTTAGTAGCACCATACCCATTGGGATTGTTCGTTTGCCAATTCCACAAATCATTGCACATATCATCTAAGTTCCGCTTTGCTTCCCATCCCATACTTTCCTTTGCTTTGGTTGGATCCGCCATGTAAATGGTAACATCTCCTGGTCTTCTAGGAGCCAGTACGTACGGGATCTCTTTTCCGCAAGCCTTGCCCATGGCAGCTACCATATCCAAAACCGAGTAGCCTGTACCTGTGCCCAGATTAAACACACTCAGTTTGCCTACTCCACCAGCTTTTGAATTATCTTCATCCATGTACCTCAAGGCGGCCACGTGACCATCTGCCAAATCCATAACATGTAAATAGTCTCTCACTCCTGTCCCATCGGGAGTATTGTAATCATTTCCAAATACTGAAACATGAGGACGTCTCCCAACTGCCACCTGAGCTACAAACGGCATGAGATTGTTCGGTACACCATGTGGCTATGTCGGGTGAGAGAAAAAATGGCTAGTGAATTTAACCTCCAACGTGGTTGTTTGTACTTCATTGGACATTGAAATACTTACATCTTCTCCCATTTTACCCGAAGGCTTTGTCAGTTGAAAGAGAATATTGTTAGGGAATTTAACCTCTAAATGGTCGTTTGTACTTGACTCAGCGTAAAAGAATACTTACATGGGCTCCCACAGGATTGAAATACCGTAAAATGGTAACACTCCAATCTTTGGCATCACTATTCCCAGCATCTCGGAGGAACTTATGCGATGAATGGAAGTCCCCCAATATTTGTTCGATCATGTATTTCGTACGTCCATAACAATTGGTGATGGTCACACCTACCTCATCTTCTTCTTTCAATTTGGCAGATTCATCTTTCGCTATCCCGTACACGGTGGCCGAAGATGAAAACACTATGGAACGACATCCATACTCTTCCATCAACGAGAGCAATGTTAACGTACTGCCAATGTTATCACTGTAATAACTCAGAGGGAGTAGCTTAGATTCTCCCACGGCCTTCAATCCCGCAAAGTGAACTGCAGCATCAAATCCACCACAAGATGCAAACTCCGCAAAGACTGTCCGTAAGGCCTCCTTATCGCAGCAATCGACTTTACGAAAGATTAAACGTTGTTCTGCATCAGTCGCCGAGTTACCATCGGCGGATATTACAAAATTGGACAAACCGGAGATATCGGCGACGCGACGCAAGGATTCGGCAGAGGAATTGGCCAAGTTGTCAATGACTACGACTGAATATTTGACGGCGTTGGATGAGTCAAGGAGGGACACTAGGGTGTGGGAGCCGATGTAGCCACATCCCCCGGTGACAAGGATCCGCTTTTTGGTTGCTGTCATGGTTGCCGGGTTGCTTTTGTTGCTTTGTATTTTTTATGAAAAAAAGGAAGTAGGAAGTCTCAGGCGTCATTCCGGCGAATCTTATTGCGGGGGTTGAGATTCTCCGGAGAATCAGGAAAACCCGCCCAACAACATCAACGCCTCTCTCATCTACAACCTATCAAGTATCAACATCAACAGGAATACAACCAATACCTTACCATATGAATATGTTGTGAACAATATGCAGGGAAAACATGCAAGTAATCCAAAGTAATCATGCATTGGGTTGATGATGCAATTGCAACTCTGTTGAAGTGGCCCAACTGAAAATAAGGGAGCATAGAACAACAAACTCTCTTGGAGTTGACGTCAACTAGCAAGGTTTTTTTAATATTGATAGTGAAGTAGAACTAATATCATTCAGCAGCACTCCATTGCATTCATAACAAAACTATACAAAGATTTCAATACAACAACTCTACCATAGCATGATCATCTTCCTGTGCAAGCTTCTCTCATTGCATAGACTGGCCCCTCATCACCATCCCCGGCTTGTCCACGACACTCTCCATCTTTTGAAAATACGCCGCAAACGCCTGATAATTATGTTTCCGACTCGGTGGTATCGCAAACACCACTGTCCTGAATCGTCCTCCAAACTGCGCTGGATCGGTAAGCATGCCTCGAAAGACACTGGCAACCATGGAGGGGTCATTTCCATGGACACCACATCCAAATGCCGGTAAGATCAAATCGGTACAATTTCCGAGTACAAAGGCAGATAGGGCACGGTGTATTCTATCAGAAAGTGAGTCGAGTAAGGCTAATCGTTTCTCTTCGAGTTTTTCATCAAAGTCAATGTCATCTGAAGATAAGGCAGACAAGTTTACCGAGCTTAACATACTTGACAATTTACGATGGCTACCACCTTCAGGTTCGATGTCATTGTATTCTTTCCCGGTTGTGGTGGATGTGGTAAAGGCATTCGGTGCGGGTGTCTTTTTCATTAGGGTTGTTAAACACCAAGATAATATGTTTTAAGAGCTTGTTCGAGATATTATGTGACATGCAGAGTATTGTACTCACTGATACAAATGAAACTTTTTGATATCTGTCAAGTAACTTGCCCTCAACAGTGTCTTTTCGGAAAAAAGCATGAATTTACAACAGCTTTTGGGTGAGTACAACCAAGTCCAAAGATAAAAATTAATCCATCCTGCAAACATGCAGCATTTTCTTAAGTATTTACCTTCTCTTATAACAGGGACATCTGAATGAAGACAGAAGAAGAATATGTTAGTAAAAATGACTTGTAGCACGCATACATCCTCCTCTACCATTTAGACGCACCTGGACTAAATATGACACAATTGCTACTACCATACTTCAAACTCCGATTCTTCCCATAAAATCGATCCGCACTCTGAAACTTGGGTTGTGAGATACACGAATACAACAATGAAGCCCTGCAGAGACAATCTTCTTGTGATACAGTCCCCTTGAGGAAACGTCCGCCGGGTGTAGTACCCGAAGCGGAGTTCAAGATCCCGACACGTATATAGTTGTTGATGTTGGAGGGATTTCCTTCGGATGGAAACGGTAATTTTTCAGAAGCTTCCAAGAGTTGAGATGCCGCTTCAAGCCAGGAGGCGCTGACGACTAAAAAGTCTGTTCGGGCAAATCGATTATGTTGCGTCGTTGGATTCAATAATCTTGACGGTGCCGAAGCAGCAGGAATGTTACTTTTTAATTCGCGCTCTTTATCAAACTGCTGTAATGCCATCTCAAAATCATATTCATGTTCGTAATGAGTGCAGTTTTCCACGGCCCAATCTAAATCTTCCTTCAAGTTGACCTTGTGTCCGTGACGGTTCGTGTATTCCCCACTCTCTGCGATTTTGATGGTCTCGATGGCAGTGTCTACGAGATGATGGCGACTGTAGGTTAAATGCGTGTAGGTGTGGCGAATGCTGTGTTCAAGCGATGTGTTGGGAGAGGATGAAGTAGTGTTCCGATAATTGACGGTGGCTTGCGTCATAATAGGTCAAGCTGAAGTTCAGATTATTATCATGAAGTACATATTATGGTATTGGGGAAGGATTGCAAGCTATCATCTATCAGCTCTTCTAGATCTACATACCTGGGAACTGTTCCTCTTGTGGTTTGATTTATTGGCGTCATGTGATGTTGCGCTTTGTTTGCGGCGCTTCAAGGCGCTTCTTCTTTTTTGACACCATTGTTCGTGGTACCTATCTAGTACCTAGAGTCCGTCTGTACTCTGTACTGTATGTACCCGTTTCCCGCGTACTTTAACTTTATACCTAGGTACCTAGTACTTAGGTAAGTAGATCGAATGAGAGCGTTGGAAGTTGGAATCAATGTGCCACAAGTCTGCCAAAGTGCCCCAACCAGCAACCAGTCCCCTTGCTTCAGCGATAGAGAACATTGTCTCTTGCAGGGTTCAGCCGGACAGTAAAAGATTGTATGCGATGTTGGAAATACACTGTCAACAACCGCCTACTAGATAGATTATTTGAAACTCAATGCAAGATATCATGTTATCATCAGAAAAGGTCATGTCAGTCCATGCATCCACAGAAGTTTGTACCAACAATTTAGATGCAGTCCTTGATACAACAGAAGTACCATCCAAGATGCATGGTCGCATCGATCAACCTATCGTAGTTAGTATTGGGACGAGCAAAGAAGAGGAAGAAATAGAAATGATTACCGATTGCGCAGCCTGTGATGATGAAGTTGTTAAGGCTGAAACTGATGTAAACATTGCATTGGAGAATAGAAATGATGACGAATCCATGTATGAATATGATGAACGAACAAGTAGAGCTGCACCAAGTGTTTCTCGTGTCGATAATTCTGCGTCTGAAGACATATTAGATGCACCTGGAAATGATACGACGCACACAGATGATCCTGGTGTGACTGTTGTTAACCAAGAAAGTGGCCATCATGAAGCAAGAGATGATGGTTCAGATAATGATGCTGGTACTAAACGGGTCAAATTTGGTGCCCATATGGTTCGAGACAGTGTTATAACAAATGAAAGCATCTGCAATAAAGAGACTGGTGCGGACACGGCAACTGCAATAGATTTGATAGAAGATTCTGATGAAACCGAAACCAATTACCAATCTTGCATACAGAACACAGTTATAGACAACAACGAGACAAAATCCATCCATTTGATAGGATTGGTTTCTGATGAAAATGAAAGCAAACAAATCAGTGACAGTAGTAACATTCAGAAAGCTCAACGTCCTTTGAAGTCCATATTGAAGAAATCTGATCCTTTACAACCAGATCCTCGAGCAAAAAATGCAACTGAAACTCGCTTTGGCATGTTTACTAAACGCAAATTCCCTTCTTTATCTCCAAAACTTACGTCGTTGACAAGATACCATCGAGCGAGTACCGTCACCTTTTCATCCATTACACTTAGGACATATGATATTGTATTGGGTGATCATCCAAATTGTAAGTTTGGTGCTCCAATATCACTTGGATGGGACTATCATCAATGTGACATCATTTCAGTTAACAGCTATGAAGATGCACGTGGAGAAAGAAGACCAATGAAAAAACTCTATCTCAACTCTGGCACGCGTAGAAAGTTATTAAAGCGATCTGGATTTTCAGTTGAGGAGATTAGTGAAGCTATTAATATCATTCAAGAGGTCCAGTTGCAAAGACGAGATTCGGCCGACGATGATGAAAGTACACGGTACAGTTATAATCCAGACCAACGACTTGGAATGAAAGGGTGGAGAACTAGTAGAAAATCGCCGTGGAGGAGAGCTCGAGATTTGTTTCCATTAGTGAAGAATAGAGCAAGACGACAGGGTAAATTCTAACAACAAGTTTTATTAGAGCTAATACAGAAATTCTTCTCTCCAACATTAGGAATAGCATGGCAATGGACAGTAATTCTTCTCTCTATCACAAGCAACAGCATGACAATGGCAACTGTATTATTCCATTTTAAGGGTATTTGAATCCAAGCAAAATAGCAAATTTATTAGCCTCAATTTTCTCATCTGTTCTTCAATGGCATAAGCTCTTAATCTCTCTCGACTTCAACATCTATTATGGTGCCCTGTCTTTTCACTTTTCTCCGCTCCTCTTCACTCGGCCTATTACTACTAATATTACTATCCACGACACCAAAATCATCTGACATACCACCACCAAACAAAGCATCAAATAAGCTACCCTCTCCGCCATTCATTATATCGTTAGGATTGTTGCATAACTCTAACCCATCCCCCTTCTCATTGACTCTACTGAATGCCCCACAGTTCAAACATACGGTAGGTTCTCCGTTCTTCAATGCCCTTACAGGAAGCTGACCACAGCTAGGACAGGGTGCCTCAAATGTATATAAGGCTGACCAGACTTGAAAACCAACATAAAGAATTAAAGGAGTCAATAGTGTCAGCACGAATAATGAATTGAAAATACCAAAGAAAATGGAGCCTAATGGCGAAGCAAAGAAGAGTGCTAATAGTATTCCAGATCCTATAGTTGGAAGGATGGCTTTCAGCTCATCGAGTGGTCCTTTCGGTGAGGGGGGAAGTTGATAGCCCATTTGAAGAGTCGTGCGCAGATGATGGTTTGGAATGATGATGAAGGGGTTGTTGTGTTGGTTTTCATTTGGCGTCCTGCATTTTGGTTGGATTGGTTTAGTGAGAGGAGCGAAGGCTGATATTCCATGGACTAGAACAGCAAGTATTGCAAGTGCTTTGTGATTCATCTTGTATGTCTTGTGGCAGCTTATGGCTTTGGAGACTGTGGTATAATTAGGTTGCCGTGGAGTATTGTAGAGAGTTGTGTTGAAGAGCAGCCATTTCATTTTAGGGGGCCACCAGTTCCCATATCATACATACCATCAGTGCACTGTGCTGTGCGCTGCGCCTAAGAGTCAATCTCAATCCATCAACCATCAATCCACACCCCCTCTCAACATCCGCGATAACACAAGCACCCAGAATTAAGTAATGTAGGTTGTCTTCTTCATACAACATCGATTAGACACATTAAACGTCTTTGATAGTTAAAACTCTATCTACAGACCCGTCGTGTCAACTCATATCTTCACGCTCATGTAAACAAATATGCTGCCACGTTCATCGAAACAAATATGCTAATTGAAATTGCTCTCTCGCCTCTAATCCAATAAAAGGTGAAGACTGCAACACGAAGCAAAGACATATAGATCCAATCGAAATCAGTGGAGAGACCAAACTGCTCTCTAAACAGCATTGGGGTCAACACTACGCTTAGCCAATGATTCCATATAGTATGCGTGTTCGACATAGTATCTTCTCTTATCAGCGTATGCCATGGCAACAAACCTTTCCTTGTGCTCTAGCTCAAGATTTTTCCACCTCTCGGCTGTGAGCTTGCTGAATTCTCCATATGAAAGTCCGGGAATTCCTTTCTTGATTACAGGGTATATTTCTGCTTTGTATATCTCGTAGGCTGTTTTGGCTCTCTTGGGTGCATTGGGGTCTTTGACCTTCTTCGTTTTTTTGTGAGCTGAATGACTTGGAAGGACAAAAGTTACAGTAGGGACAGTTCCAGCGGTGCTGCTGTCTGTAGCCGTAGGCTTAGGTGCACAGATATTTTCTGCTTTAGACTTGATGGATGAATTGATGGCATTAGCCAAGGTTATTTCTGCTACAGATAGATCCCGATGAGATAGATCCGTGATAGGACAAGAAAGTAGAGACTTCGCAATCAACTTTCCCTGACTGTTTGGAGAGAGCCCTCGTTGACTTCTGGCTTTTTGAGAATGACATGACTCTTGAGGAGTCAAAGCCTTTGCGACGTCGGCTGAAACGTGTGCATCCTCATTTACTTTAGAGTACGAGGCTATGGTTTCAAAAGATTTCGCCGAGTCTTTTGCTTCTGTTGGATCTGCCATATCATTTGAACCTGGTTTGGGATAAGTAACAATTCCATTCACCAGCACCGGCATCTGCATTGTTTCTTGAAGTCCTTTCTGAGCTTTCATGTTCACCTGAGAAGGCGCGGCAGCAGCGACGGTGCCATATGGATAATTAGGCTGTTCATATCCTGGAGGGTGATAGTTTTGCCCCATCTCTGGCTGGTGGCCGTTTCCAAGATACTTGGCAGAGCCAGGATGATACTGTACCGGATACTTCTGAGGAGGATGAATCTTTTGTTGCAGTTGCAAATTCGAAGTACCAATGGATTCCTTCTTGAAAAGAGTGGAAGCATTCGTTACAACTGGGCTCACCATTTTCATCATATCGGCTCGAGTCATTGATGCTTTTTGGTATTCACAATGCTTGGTTGCCTTTGGATGTGGGCTCTTTGTTGGACTGCGCAGAACCGTAAATGAAGTCTGCACGATGTTTTCTTTCTCGCTGATCAGTTCTTTGTTGTCATTGACATTTGATTGCTTGTTGCTGGCTTGTTTCAAGGGGTCAATGCTTAACCGACCAACTCTCTTGACAATTTCATCTTGGAGAACCTTGATGTTGACAACTTCAGGTGGTCGAGGATCGGATCTGGAACGTCCACGTTTGTTGTCCTCCTTTACAGTGTCATTAGGAGGCTGCGTTTTTATGTAGCGTAGAGTGGGCATGGTTGTTTGGGTTTAGTGCGAGAGAGATGTTTGGATTTATGAAAGAAGCAGTCAATACTAAAAATAACCTGCTGAAAGAACTGATCAAAAAATCATCGCCAAGTCATGGCCAAGTTGTTGGTGTTTCAGTTGAAATGTTTATGTGCGACTACTTCATGTGAAATGATGTTGTTAGAAAATGTGTGACTCTCACTCTGTAGATACCTAGCTCGACGTAGGTAGAGGTAAGTAGATAAGTAGATAGCACCTCTCCCTCATCGCTCTCGCGCGCTCTCATCGCCTCCACGCATCCTTGCTAGGTACCGGTACTGGCCCATCACCGACAGACTAGAGAACCCAAACCTACACAATAATGAAATACGACGAGCTACTTTCCGAGGCCGGCTATTCCCAAAGGGCAATAGATGAAGTACGTCAAGGAAAGCTATATTATGGAGGCTCTCTTGACGCAGCATCAGACAAAGAACTTTCTGTGAAGCTTGCCTTTCATGTCGACGCTAAGCTTGAAAATGTAGCCGGATTGTTCATGCGTTATCCCAAGAAGAAAGAGGTAAGTTTGTGATTGTTTGTACTCCTTGGATATCTGTAGCATATAATCCAACTCGCCATCTTTCTGCGTATAGTTTGATGACGCTGTGATTGCGCTCGGTATGATTGCAGAAGATGGTGGTGACGGATCGATTGAAGATTTTGCTGGTGTCAAGTTGGATCCCAACAGTGATGTAATGGACAAATTATACCATGATGCCAAGGCTGGATCGGATCTGAACCTCTCTACCGAAGAAATTAACAAGTTCAAACAGCTCGATAAGAAAGCATCGCATGAACAAATTGAGCAGTGCTTGCGTCAGGTTCTACTTGATAGATTTCGTGCGTACAAAAGGAATGGGTTGGTACGTTGCACTATTCATTACATAATACGTTTTAATGATGCAAATGTGTTGCCTCGGTGTATCCCTTACGATTCGGTGAAGCTGAATAAACCTTTGTATTATCTGACCAAAAATGCAACTATCCACTGCTCTAAATGTGTTCTTCTCTATCTTTTCCAGGCTGGTATTTCATCTTATGCTCGGGGTAAAAAGGATTTCTCTGTTGGCCAAGAGTTGAAACATCAGCTTGAGGTGGCCCCTATTCTAAAGAAGAAGGCCCCGGTGTTTTGGAAGTATGTACTTGATTACCCTGACAGCAAACCAGATGTTTCGATTGAGAGTTTCTTTTGGGTCAATAGTCTCATTGATGATAAGCCTACAATTGCACTGGTGCATCGATTGGGGATGCCACATGATCAAGGGTATGTCTATATGGAAAGGCACTTTTATCTAAGTCGCTCGCATAACTGTCTTCAAGGGATAGGTGCTGCTTTGCCCGCCGAAGATGGTGGAACAGCAGTGTTTTATGCCACTCGAACGAGCACAGATCAAGTTGGTGGCTTTGGTGGCAGCGCTAAACGTACTATTGGAAATAAGATCATGGTGGGTAGTTCCTTTTTTATATATTTCTGTATTCTTCACTGATGCTTATCTGCGCTTATTGCTTTGTAGGGTTCAAAAATGGCAGCAAACTTTGAGCGGGCACGTAAAGTTGTAGCAGAAGCCAAAGAACTTGACATGGTGACAGCACTAGATAAAGTTAGTTTGCATGATAACCCAGTTATGATTGAGGATTGATAGAATATTGTTAGTTGTACAATGGCCATAACTTTAAATAACCGAACCTGACCCAAAAATAGCTTTGCTGAGAATTGTCCACGATGTTGAATAGTAACCTAGATGAACATACTGTCAACCAAAAACAGAATGATCCTGTAAACAATAAAAGCAAAATGATACTCGCCACTCAAGCATGCAATTGGATATCCCACTATGGTGCGGCCTTAATATGCCCTAACTTTTTACTTCAACCGGTAAAGCCATTGTATATAACTATAACTGGTATCAATATGAAAAAAATAATCTGGAGCTCAGCAAAGCTTAAAAGGATGTGATTAATTACCTTTATCATATAGGCATTCTTTCATGATTGCCGTGATTTCAAGCCAGATGATGTGTATGTTTGGCGTTGGGTTTTTTATTGATTGATTGATTGTATTTATGAATCCCAGACCTAGCCAGCAGTGGAGAATAAAATAGTTACATGCTATGTGCCCAGCTTGTTCTTACTTATTATAGTTTAGGCTGTTGTCTGCCATCCAACCTTCTGCCTTGCTTCTTGGTCGTCTTGAGAAGAAGAATGGACAAAGAACACCCCAACCACTGCAGCTGGACCATTCCAATGCCTCACTATGGGTATGATGAATGA
>JALLPH010000924.1:0-13553 GCA_036939855.1 Cyclotella choctawhatcheeana
GACGAATCTTCGCCACCTTCCAAAGAAAATAAACCACCGCGATACTGCGTGAAAACCTCAACAAAAAAATCTTGCAGCGGCTGCTTCATAATTCACGACACAACCCACAAACAGCCACAAACATCAAACATCATCTAACATCTAACAGACCGGCACCTACCACACCGGCACCAATGATGTGTCTATGATGTGCACATGAAGGCTGATATCTAATGTTCCAGTACGGTTCAAAGTTCCAAGTTCCACGTTCCTCCATGTTGCTTCTCTCGTGTCTATTATTCATAAACGTCAGTATCTCAATTGCATTCCAAGCCTACCCAAAACCCTATCATTCTACAACACGAGCATCCACCTCTCTCGACGAATCCACTCTCCTTGATGACACATTCATCCGATGGCTCTACGCATCAGGATGTAATCCGGACTTGCATTCTGTACGCATTGACACTGTTAATGGTTTGAGAGGACTGTATGCCAATCGAGACATTGGGAGAAATGAAATTATATTTGATATTCCATATGAGTTAGCCTTGGAGACTGGAGACTCATTGAGTGATGGGGAGGATGGGATGTTCTTGATTGGGGATGATCTGAATGGAGTGGATGGTAGTGGTGAGTATAATTGAATGTATTGACTCCTTTCTTGATACAACTGGAGTATAGATTTGGTCTCATGTTACGTGTTTGGTAATACTTTCACTTGTAAGTTGCATGTGATATGCTCACAGATCTCTGCTTTTACTACAACATTATCAAAGATGATTGGGACAAAGAAACAGTTTACGACGTATACCAAGCCTTGACATTACTAAAGAAAATGGAAAACGATGATTGGATATGGGATCCCTACATTTGCAATTTGCCTCAAGAGCCAGAATCAGGTGATGAACCTGGACTCACTCCTGACTTTTGGTCGGACAGCTTGATCAGAGAGTTGGAAATTCCTTCGTTTATCAAAGAGATTATGGATAGAAAGAATATTGTTCGGATTGTAGCAGAGAAGAATGATATAGATGAGAATGAATTACGTTGGGCTACCTGGATGATACGTTCTCGTCGCTTTACCACGTGGGATAGAGTGAATGATCCTTCCATAGATGATGGTGATTCATTGATGCGGAAAGTCATTCCAAAACAGGTTGAGCAAATCAAAGGATTCCTGCTTCCTCTTATAGATATGGCCAATCATGCCAATGAACCAAATGCCGAGATGAAGGTAACAGTAAATAAATGGACAAGAAAGTTTGACGAGACTTCATCGTTTGCATTGCGGGCATTGGAACCAATAACAAAAGACGGGGAAATCACCATATCATACGGTGATGGAGATTGGACTTGTTTGCAAATGATGGATAAGTATGGATTCTTTTTGGAGGAAAACGAGGCAGATGAAAGATTTGATTGGGAATCGCTAGACTGCAACGGTTCTACTAGCTTAGAAGATGATGAGAATGAACAAAAGGTGCTACTAAAGGGTCGAGAGGAATGTAATGAGAGTAGAATCAACATGCTATCACTTCGTATTCGCATAAAGAGCTTGCTACTGGCGCAATAATCGCATGGGATGGTCTTAATTTCGCAGTATACTATGATGGCTGTTTAGAATTGAATAGGTACTCCAATGACCTTATAATAGATATATTTAAAGCTAAACGGTCTCCAAGTCAATATCGAGGTTATTTTCCAAACTCTTACTTGTCATCAGGATCAGCCACACTGCTTGCAGCACTACTTGCTCTGGAAGAAAAAGCCGATGATGCACGTGTAACGGTTTTATTGAGGCCAATGGTGGACAGTCCAAAGAAACCACTGACAGAATCGCTTTCGTATCTCTTTAAATGCTTCCTGTTACCGGCGATGATGTAACTAATGTAGGCCCAGATTCGGAAGATGTAGCCCCAAAAGTAGACGCAGTTAAAAAAGCCATAGACGTACGAGACGTAGACCCCCTTGCCAGTCCCCAACATCCCCAGCAAACCGGTTATCTCAAGCATTTTTCCAAGGACAGAATATTTGGTGGTGCGCACAATAGAATTTGCCACTTTCCAGTTGGGATTGGAGTTATCTTTCAAGTCGGGACAAATGGTTCTAACAATCAAGAATCCAGCGATGGCAATGAATACACCAGATACTGCGCTGGGGTAAACTGCCGAGTTGAGCAGACCTCCGATAGAACCGGACAAGATGCCGTTAACCATCCAGCCACTTACTGCTAGACCAACAATGCGGACCACCCAACGAAGAATCTTGAGATTTCTTGAAGAGCTTTTGCTCATTTTCTGAGTCCTATCAACGAGATCGATCCAAGTACATCCAATTTCGGCATCAGCAGGAACGAGGCACAATTGCAATCCGTAAACAAAGATATAACCACGCCTGTTGTAGTAGTACTCTGGTTCCATATCCCAAGTGTTGAGCCAGTAGACGAGCCAGCAGAGACCGTTGGCTAATGCTCCAAAAAAACTGAAGAAGAGAGCATACGTTGTGGCATTCGCCTTCAAGGCTTTATTCTTGAAAAGTTCCGCCGTGACAAGAATATTGGTATGCATACAGGCGAGACACCAAATGACGCAGTAAAGGTGAAAGGCGCCAAGGATAAACTTGACAAAAGACCAAGATGCGCAATCTGACGAATCGAATCCGTCATCCCATTCCGAGTTGTCAAATGGTAGCTTATGAGGAAAGTTGATAAAGAGAGGGTTGCAGTCGCAGTATCCTCCATTCTTGAAGCTTTTGTGCGGGAAACAATCCATCTTCAGTGGACATCTAAATGTGGTACTTGCGCCAGGTACACATCCATCCTCGGGAGCCCAAGCAAGCCTTGGATCTCCAGCGCTGGTTATGATCTGATTTTTGGCATTTCCCGACCCAAGTAGACCGACCAAGAGGGTCGTCAGAAAGAAGGTTGCTCCAGTCATTGGTCTGAATTCCGCCACGTTCCACTTTCCAAACTGAATGAGGTTGAACAACGTTCGCGTTGACGAAAAATTGGAAACGTCATAAATTGGATCGAAAACTGAATAGTTAAGTAGAAGGACAAACAACGGCCCATAACGGCCAGGCACAGAACCTTTTGGAAGAAACTGTTCAACAGTCGAGAGTGCTGCGTTCATACACACCAATTTCTGTCTTTGTTTTGAGAGTTTCATTGTCCTCTTATATTCGCTTGTTGTACCAATGATAACAATGAAGCACGTCGAGACCATTTGAGTCGATCTTTTACATCTTCCACTGCGTAGATCTGGGCAGCTTTTCTGTGCGGGACTTAAATGAATACCGGAATGTTGCGTTCGCCATTCACAATTTTGCCACATCAATTTTCGTACTTTCCAACATGAACGTCAGAGTCTAACGACCCAAGCAGACACAAATACTCTCCTCTATCTAGTTGTACAACACTTGGCAAGCCTGAAATTCGTCACACCAGGCCGTATCCTGTAAATCATGGTTGTTACACGAACATACATTAGAGAGAAAGGTATAGAAATGTATATAAACATATCTGCACTGATCTCACCATCAAATAACAATTGCCTAGACCATTTGTAAAGCAGCAATTTCGACTGCTGCATGCTGCCTCACACCTACTTTTCAATGCCGAGTCTCCCAGCACATTGTTATTACATGCTGCGTTCACTTCTCTTATATCGTCCGGCACAACACTTGAACCAGGCCACATCTCTGGTCCATGAGCAACATACTTGTTCTTGATTTCTTCGTGATTCAAATCTTTCGAGTGTACGAGAACACTGCATCCCGCATAATCATTGCACATTAAACCTCTCTCGTTACCGCAACCGCTGGTAGTCCCAGGCGTGCCAAAACAGCATAGATGGTCGGCGCAGAGATCATGACAACCAGAAACCCATGAATCATCATTTGCCAATGGGTCAAAACTGCAGGCTGATGCAATAGAAGATCGTATTCTATCAGGATCGTGATAGGCAAAATCGTGACCATTGGCAGTAGTGGATGGTGTAGGGCGCATCACACTGCCCGAAAAATTGTTCGTCACATCGCCAGGTGTAGCTACAACGTCCTTTACAAGCACTTGACAGGCACTATAATCATCGCATATTCCAAAAGGATACGAACCACAACCCTCTCCATTGAAACAGCACAAATGATGCATACAAAATGCATTGCAGTCACGGATTCCTTCTAAACTCTGAATATTCTCAGTAGAGCAAGCACTGCCCAACAAAGCCTTGTCTTGTTCATTCAATCGCCCTCCGGAAGAAGCAACTATATTGGTATTTGTCATTCCGAAATCGGCCAATACGTTCTCGCATGCAGCATAGACATAGCAGTACGAGTAGGGAGTGTTGACGCATGATCCATATCTCTGTTCTTTCTCGAAACAGCACATTTTCCCGTGGCATGCAGAGAGACATGCATTCCTTCCAGATGAGGTGGAAAGTGAATTTTTATTGCAAGAATGAAAGATCAAATTGCTAGTTTGAAGCAGCTGCGCTTGCGTTTGTGGTGCAAACACATTGTTGTTATTGTTGTTTGGGGCCGTATGGTGTAAGTGAGGCCAGTGGATATGATCTTTAGAGTTTTCAATCCAGTCTATCCACTCTTGTCCCTTGGTACTGGAAGCATTTTCAGCTGATTGGCCGGCTTGATATCCCACGAAACCAAAGCCAATCATCATTCCTATCCAAGCTAGACATAATATTGCGTATCTATTAGTGCAAATGCACGTTCGTAGTAGATAACATTTTCTTGAGCAGATATTTCCAAATATACCATTAATGTTAGGATGATGACTCTGTGAAGCTTGTGTGCGACTGAGCTGTGGGTTTACTTCATCGTCATCCTCGTCTAAACTGAGCGGGGCAAATGAAGCATCATCCTTTCTTTTTGGAGAAGACGACTCTCGTACATTCATTTGTTCGTCGGCAGACAACTCTACGTTTTCCATTTTAATGTCAGATGGTTGTACCTTACTATTATGAAGAACTCCTTTATGGGTCTGGGAGAGATCACTAGATGATTTACCCCAATCAAACACACTGCCATCTGCTCCGTCTCGGAAAGGCACCCGGGGCGGCGTATCGTGGTCCTCTTGCGCGTTCCCATCCGTCGAATCGTTAGAATTTGGATCGTCGGAATAAAGAGTAGGAGGAGCTGCCTCTTCGACGTCGAAAGAGGGGGCCGGAGAATAATTGCGTGACTTGGGCATCGTTATTGTTATCTGTGGCTTCGTGCTTGTGGACTTGTGGATCTTCTGTCTAATGTCCTTCTATGGTTGTATTGTTTTATGCTCAAGAATCAAGAATCAAGAGTCAAGAAGAAAATGGTGTAAAAGTTGGTACCTTAACTGTAACTGTTGTGTGTTAGAGAAAACTTTAAAAAAATAGGAAGGAACACGCCCTAACAAACTCCACTGCTAGTGATCAATCCAATACCACGCCCTTCATCTCCAACAGCACAATAATGCATGTAGTACACATCCTCTGCACGCACAATAGAAATCTTGTGAGCATAACTCTTGTCCAAACCTGATGGATTGTCGCCAGCATGATAAAGAGGCACAGGATCGCGTTTCCAGTGTAACAAGTCCTTAGAGTATGCAATCATGATATGGGCACCTCCTTTACCTACACCAAAGTAAAACATGACCCAGTGCTTGACTTCGTCATCAAAAAAGACTTTTGCATCTGCGCAAAACTGTTTATCAAATCCATCCCTACTGACGCATAGTATTGGATTATCTTCGTGGCGTGTCCATTCATGAAGATCTGTCGATGTAGCGACTCCAATCTGCTCCACCCATTGAGGCATTTTCTTTGCATTGTAAAAGTTATAGTAGGTGCCATCATGTTCTAGAAGCCATGGTTGATAAATGCTTGACTTCTCCCAATCGCCAACATCACCAAAGATTGAAAGTATGCTTTCCTCTCTTTCTCGTGTCCAAAATAAACCATCCTTGCTCGAGGCCAAACCTTGATGACCCGGATCAATCTCGTAGCCTCCTTTCTTTGAATATCCTCCATACAAAGAGTAAAACATGCCATTCACTTTCTTCAGTACTCTTGGTTCATTGATATTGTAACTTTCATAGAGGTATGCACCAAGAACAACTCCACCTTCATCTTCACCTTCTGCGGCCATAGCAAGACGATATCCAGTCCATGATACCAAATCAGTTGATTCTGCTACAAATGACTGATAACACGTGCCATTGAACCCTACAAAAGACATGTAATAAGTACGACTGTCATTAGGTAATTGATAGACAGTTGGAACATCAGTCATTCTGATGTCCTTGTAACCGGGTATATCAGGGTTGCATGGAATGACATGTTTTGGATGATGAAACCAATCACGATACTTTTGCGACCAATTTCTGACTGACTCATCAGAAAACAATGCGTTTCGAGGAATTGAATGTGTTCCATAATCATACACCTGCTCCATTAGAATCATAGATGTTCTTTTTGGTATAACTACTGTCAACGTAGTTTGAGTTAGTTGAATGTCAATAAGGCCGTGCTTTGTTGAAACAGAACAGGTAATTTCTTTGCATGCTTCAAGTGGGTCACATAGAAAAACTGACCACTCATTGAGTGGCCGTAGTCCTAACATAATTTCCGGCAGCAATGCACATGGTCCGCTACCCCATGCATGGCAGAGACTTCTAGCATAAGGACGGTTGTAGAACTTTATGATTTCATCCGGGCTTTCGTCTTCGGTATAAGCTTCGTAAAAGGTTGTTGCACCCAGATTTATCATTTTACCCCAATAGCTACGGACCATTTCTAAAGCATTCGACCTATTCCCAAGACGGCATACAGCTAAACATTCCAGATGCTTCAGAAAGGGTGTACCTACATGGTCTAGTTCATTTGCTAAAAGTGCAGCCCTTGATCGATTGTCCAATTTCCTAACTTTGATTGATGCTTGCCGATGCTGATCACTTGCAACAGGGCTCCACCAGTCGTCGTTGTGGGCTTTATCCACAAGGCGATTGTTCAGACCACTTAGTACGCCAAGAATATGTGCGTGGCGAGTGTAGGAGACTTGTATATCTTCCCTTCTCATGAAAGTAGATTCAAGTCGAGATTGCACATCACGAATTTGGGTGCGAAATTCTTCAATTGTATCGTCTGAGGTATGAGCAACACTCATGTCTACTAACAGTGAACAGCAATTCAATGCCCACCACCAAAGTATCTGAAGTGTTGTTTGCTTCTCAACGCTGTCACTCCAATCAATGAATACCCAATCATCATCGACAGTTGTAAGAAAACCGGTTTCAGAGTCAGTACAATACTTTAATAGAGCTGAAATTCTTATTCTCATCGTTGGCCACTCTTGAAGGAAGAATGTCTCATCACCGAAATACTTCTGATATAACCAATGACAGATAATGTACCACAATGAAAAGTCAATAATTCCGTTAACGTGACTTTCTCTCACCAGAGATGTCTGTCTTCTATTAAGTAATCTGTCATTGGAATCTGCTTCGTCGACCTGCCGCAGTTTAGCAATCCCACAACGACCAAGCACTGTTAATGTACATCTAATAGACTCGTTATCGACAAATGAGTATGCGCTAGACATGATTGAAACAGCCAAATCTCCCGCCCACGGAAGTCTATCCCGCTTAATCCCATCAACAAGGAAGTTATTATGCGTGCAGAGTTGTAAAGTGTATGCTGCAGTTTGCCATATTTTGTCAATAAGTTCATCCTTGTTGTTTGTTTTTGTTTCAGAAGAAAAGTACCCTTGCATTACTATAGGAGGTACGGATGAAATACATTCAAGTGTCAATTCGCGTATCATATCATTGTAGACCTCATCAATGTCTATTCTTGCATACCGGAACGCCAAGAGATTTAAACTAGTGAACACTAAGGAATTATCATTCTTGAAGTATCTTAATTCAGTAGATTGCTCACAATGATTATCGTTGTTGTTCATTGCTTCCGCCATTGTTTCGCCTACCCAGAGTTTCAGTGGGATGTTTGGGTCTTCCAAGTCTGATCGAAGATACAATGTAATCTTTATATTGCCAAACATCTCTTTTGTAAAATCATATATACGAATAAAGTCGTTGAAATCTTGATTAGGTAATGGTGTGACGGTTTCATCTTTGTGCATTTTGATTTGGTGGGGAAACTCCCAATACGCATTAGTATGTGATGCTGCAGAAGAAGGTTCGCATTGTGCTTGTCGATACCAGATGTAATGTATCGTTTTCCATTGTGCTTCATCTTCGCCCCTCCATTCCCATGATACTGGCTCTAAATCATCTTGTGAAATACTGTCATATGAATTTGAAGTCCATATGCTTATACATGGGGGTGGATGTAATTCGTCATTGGTACTGGATGTATCTTCTGGACAGAACGGATCGTCCATTTGAACTTGCCGTGTGTCCAGATCAAGAGTCAGTGAATAACATCCATTCACCGCAACATTGCCAATTAAGGCATCTAAAGGTAACAGAAGGATATGATCATACATCATGCACATCTCCACATTTTGACCAGTATGTTGTAGAGGTATAGAATCCCTGTGATGGCCAAGAACTTGGTTTATTCCCGAGCAGTGGAGATGTGCTGATACAATTTTTGCATTGGACCGAAACTTCCATTGAAGTGTCGCTGTATTTCTTCCTTCTGCAGTCAGTTTTGAATCGCTTAAACGCAAACAAATACGAAACTCTCCACGGAAACTCGGCTCCATCCAGTTTCCGGGATAGTAAACGTTTAATTTGGCATCCTTGACGTCTTTCCGAAGTTCTGAGTGTCGGTATGTTTCGAGCTGTGCAGGGCCATATATTGTATAGTAAGCTCCAAATCGATCACTAACAGTACTGGTGTTGTTTTCGGCATCGCCTATGTCGATCAGTGGGGCTCCGTCACGAGTTGCGTGCTTTGGAATTGAGCAGCGAGTCCATCTTGCTGTAGACATCTTCTTCTTCTACCTCCTGCTCACTCTTTCTGCAATATAAAATCAATATGCAGCTGCGTGTTGCAGTACTGATACTCAAGATCAAGAGATGAGATCATCAACGACGACCGACATCAATCATCTTTCATCTTAGACGAGGGAGCGAGGCGAGGAGGGATGATTGGTGTATGATTGTACCATATCATATGTGAGGGTCAAGGGCCCTAGTGAGGGTAACCGTACACACTCACAATGGTACCAATCTATCTACAGCAATCTACCATACTTGCTACCTCTTGCTACACCCTCGCCCTGTAAAAAAGGTATGGCACAGAATAGAGAATAGTAATATCCATTACTATCTACACAGAAAAGCACATCCTAAACCGACTGAGCTGATTAGGAAAAAAAGTTAGCTATTACACCATGCATAGATACATTCACATATCAAGTTGTTCTTTGGGTCTAATTTCAATTTCTCCAGTTCGGGGAAGCACTTGACACTTCGTCTCATCTGTTTGTATTAATGTCATATCTTATGTGTCTCTCATTTTTTAAGATTTGTTACACTCAACTCCCATCTCACCATTCCTCGAAAGACTTCACTAGCTACTTTTCTACTTGGCACCAGCGTCGAAATCAACCTTGGCCTGCGTCAGTGCATCAAATACACGTTTCGCCACAAACCTTTTTTCTGCATCTAACCCCCCAGTCTTATCTGGATGAACAACTCTCGAAGCCTTGAAATATACTTTCTTCACTTTTGAATCCTCCAAAACATCCGCCAAAGTAATAGGCTTCCATCCACTCCCCTCCCAAAGAATAGTGTGCAAATTCGCCAACAATGCACGTAATTGTTTCTTTTTGCCATGCTCCTCACTCCATGCCTTCAGTTTGGGTTCCAGTCTCATACGTACTGAGTCTTCTTCGGCATCGGCCGAGGCTTTGGCGGCTTCACGTTGCCGCAGCTCGTCGATAGCCTTTTGCTGACTGTCTTGCATGGCCGAAACACGCGCATTGATGGCATTGGCTACATTTTCAGATTTACCGATGGCATTGGATGCATCGAGTGAGATTCCTTTAAGACTTTTGGTGGCATCTGCAACAGATGAAGCTGTTGGTTTGGTCTCTCCATTTTTGACTGGACCTTCGACCCAACGTTGATCTACTTCGTCCCAAACTCTATTGGCAGTTGATGCCTTTTGGGCGTATTCACGTTTTAGTTTCTCGGCACGCGTCTCATTTGGTAAGGAGCCCGTGGGTGTCGCTGGCATCGACGAAGCATGAGAAACAGGTGCACGTGCACCGGAACTTGCAGGAGTGGCATTAAAATCCATTAAATTGCCCGTCGGCACTGCGCTAGGTGCAGCAGGACGTTGCGGTCGACTCTGCTGTGGAGGCAATCTCGATCCCGCCGAAGCTGGGGCTGCAACCCTACTGGTCGATTGTTTCCTGGCCGCACCACTCCTTTCTCGGACAATACCCCGTTTACCTATCTTTGTTAAATCCAATAATTTGAAACACATGATACAGACCCGTGCTCCCGAATCATCTTCTGACCCCCCGCCACCCGCTACAACATTCATAGCTTTGCCCATATACTTCATGGCCCCCTTGGCGGCCTTGGTAACCTCCTGTAACTCTCCGGTGTCTTCCTTTTTTGGCAGCAACATTTTTTTCAACTCCGAATGCGTACATTCCTTAATAGGCAACCGTGCATTCTCATCCTGAACATCCCACCAGCTATACCCCTCATTGGAGTGAACACCGGAGTCATGGGAAGTTTGAGTTCGTTCATCGATGCGTACTCTCCAGTGGTAGCCAGAAGAACCGTGCGGGTTGATTTGACGTAAGACACGATTGAGTGCGGCTTTTATGGATGAGAGAGTAGCTCCATTGGAAGGACGGGGAATGGAGAAGGCATTATGTAGGGATGACGGGGTGGTGAGGGAATTGGGAGGGTGTTCGTTGGAGATTTGGTAGAGGATTAGGATTGACATGGTTGCCGTTGTGTTTTAGTTTTACCTACTTGAGACAGCTTGAGACTTGAGTACCATAGTGAGTGTAGAAAAAAACCATGATAAAACTAACACAGATGCCTTGGTACATAAGCATATGGTAAGGAGAGTACCTAAGGTATGGTAGATCAAAGAAGGTAACAAGTAACAACTCTACAATACACAGTAAACAGAAGAGCGAGGTACGGCTCAAACCAACAACGTCTGCATTACTCATGTTGTGTTGACAATAAGTACCGTTGGCATTAATCTTTCCATACATGTTATACCATACCTCTTACTATTCTACAACTCTATTGATTGAATGATGACACCTTAATCTGCTCTGGGGATCAATCAGAATCTAACTGTTGAATCTTCTTCTGCTGCTTCCAGTTCAAGCAAAGCAGCTCTCAGCCCATCAGCAATGGCTGCTGCAGATGGTCTCAAATTCGGATCATTTCTATAACACCAATCCATAGCATTCAAGACTGCAAGAATACTGGCATCAGTGGTGTTGCGAATTTCTAAAGGGACCTTTGGCTTGGCTCCACGAAGTTTGGCTCGGGCAATTTTTCCTTTCAGATGTGGAGTTATTTTTGATGTTTTATAGTCAGCCTGAAAATAAATTTTTGCCGACGTGGTTAACAGAGCTATTAAAATAGATTAAAGACCTTAAATAGATTACATACCTTCCATGGACTGTTTCCAACTGCAATCTTGTACAAAATGTTGCCTAGTGGTGGAGATACATAAGAAATGGATTTCAATTTAGGCAGAACGTAATATTTTTTGATGACTTACCTAGTGCATAAACATCAATCTTCTCGTTCAGATATCCTGTGGACAATTCGTCCTCAGAACGCTCTTGCTGCTCGGGTGACATCCACTGTTGACGAAGAGGCAGATAGATGAGCTATTGTTGGTTTATCAGTACTGGCATACAATCCAACATAGGTACTGACCTGAGGATTGGCGAATCTCCCACGAAAAGGACAAGGTTTGTTTGTCTTGGCGT
Source organism: Cyclotella choctawhatcheeana (assembly GCA_036939855.1). NCBI lineage: Eukaryota > Bacillariophyta > Thalassiosirophyceae > Thalassiosirales > Thalassiosiraceae > Cyclotella > Cyclotella choctawhatcheeana. Next base: position 11,923 of record JALLPH010000924.1, read on the forward strand.
CTTTCTTCCTAAATACTGCAATATTGTAATCATTCAAGAGAGGAACCTCCACACCATCTCTTCGCCCCAGTAGCACGTTGTCCATATTGATGTCATTATGAATCAAAGTAGGCACTCTTGTAATGTTTTCTTCGCTGTTTGTACGTGGTTTGACGTAATCCACAGCATGAACGTCTGCAACCCCCTCAGCAACCCACATGGCCATTTTTAACTTTTCCTTTGGTTCCAATATGGGCAACAGTCCTTTCAGATCACCAGAGGCAAACTCTTGCAAGGATGATGTACCACAGAATCCGTATATGTTGATTGTGAATTTGCTCTTTGTTAAATGTTCTAGGGATACTGCATCCACCCGAGAAAGTTCAAAGGTTTCATCGTTGGGTTCGTGCACATATCTAATGAGTCAAGGCAAGGTGAAATTTCAGTTTAATGAAAATAAGTAACAGTAAAACTTGTTGAAATCTTACTTGAGACTTTTGAGTACGATGAATTCATTTGTGGTATTAGTGACCACTTTTTCAGATCCCATAACTTCGTCACTTGTGACATTCACCCTCCATGCATTCCTCCAGAACCCTTTGCTGCTGACCAGCTTAAATGCTGATTGGTGCAATGAGTTTGATACATCGATTCCGTGAACTGAGTTGCATGTGGGCTGTAAGAAAAAAATAGATGGGTGTAATACCAAGAGATGTTATACACCATATCTGAATGCTTGAACTTACATGAAAAGTGCTTTGCCACTCAGCCATCGGGATGCAGTTTTGATCACTTTCATACACAACTGTTTGACTCCTTGTCATGTCAGGCTCATCTTGAATTCGGCCAGGGTATGTTGTATTGTAAAATATCCACGGTTGCAGCTTCCTTTGTTTGGGTTGAAGAATATGGGATGCGTCCAATGGGACCACACGTCGATATATTGATTGCAAAGATGCATCAATCGAAGGTATTTGCAAATCCAGTGGCTTCCGTCGCAGTTTTGGTACAGTCATAAAGAACAATCCATTTCGTTGAACTGCCTTCTTCTTTGGTTTCTCTCTTCTTCTGGAATTTCTCTTTGCCTGGCGACTCCGTAATAAATCTACATCCTTTTGCAGTAAAGTCCAAGCATCTAAGTCTTGCTCTTTGTTCAATTTAGTATCAGACATGAATGACATCAAGGGAGCTCTCCACCAAAACATATGCACCATTGATAATGAGATGAAAAGCAACACAGTTGATTTAATCAGCTTTTGGTTGCTGCCACTAGAAAAGCAATAGGTCATCTGCCCCATCCTTACATTTGCGCGGCCTGTGCCCTCGCCAAAGCTCAATTTCCTTCCCCTTAAAGCAATCGGTGATTCTGCATCACTACAGTCTCGCGAGGGCATGGCAAAATGTTGTTGTGTACGGGGTGTGATTTGTCCTATGCAGCTGTTGGATTCTAGAGGTCGGCGGCGACGTGGGCTTTCTAAGGCGATCTTGTGCGATGCCATTGACGGGTTGAGTGTGGTTGTAATGATTATCAATTGGTGTTGCGGAGGAAGGAGGAAGAGCAGTATGGCAGTATGGTATGTTGTACCGGTACCGTCATTGATGTATGATGTATCTACCTGTCATATATATATAAGACATAGTTATATAATATA